>APFE030904199.1:51133-128463 GCA_000404065.3 Pinus taeda | reverse complement strand
TATTTAAACTAAATTTTATTTAAAAATTTTGCTAGAAAATAATGAAGTAATATAAGAATTTATTAAATCCTTAAAAATTAAATATTTTAAATAAACAATTTTATAGAAACTATGTCATTGAATTTTAGGCATAATTATAAAAACATAAATTAATTCTAGATTTCACAATCTTGAAAATGTATTTTTAGTAAATATAAACTATTGATTTACTATTTTTGGCATGAAATTGTAGATAATTTAATAGAAAATGTATTTTTAGTAAATATAAACTATTGAATTACTATTTTTCTTTGCATGAAATTGTAGATAAATTAATATATTTTTTTAAGTAAATATAAACCGTTGAATTATTTCTTTTGGCATGAAGGTGTTGAGTAAATTAATATTTTGATAAATTCCACTGGTTTTGTGCCTAAATTTTTCTTAGAATCATATATGAATTTTGTTTAATGTCCTTAGCAAATGTGGTCATCTGATTTTTCTAAGAAAGACTTATATGCTTCTTTTCCTTAGAAATTTAACGTACAAATAAGTCGAAGTTATGCATTTAGAAATTAATAAATAAATAAAATTCAACTACTTAGAATCATATATGAATTTTGTTTAATGCCCTTCGCAAATGTGATCATCTAATTTCTCCAAGAAAGGATTATATACTTCCTTTTCTTGGAAATTTAATACGCCAATAAGTGAAAGTTATGCATTTAGAAATTAATAAATAAAATAAAATAGCATTATGGTGAGAATGGGTTTTAATTGACTATCCTATATTCTTTGAGATTAAAATTATTAATTTAATAAAATAAAAATGATCAAAGTTTGTTTTTTTAATAAAAAGAATTTGTATACTTATTTCTATTACCGGCGAGACCTAGTATTGAGGTAGTGAGATTGCCACTATATTCTTGATCCTAACACACTCCCTTTGAGTCTCTATAAAGGTTGGCAAACATCTTCTAGTGTAGGATGTCCACCATTCACCCTAACCACACAGGCTAAATACTATCAAAGTTAATTGAGTGTAGTTTGAGTAGTTGTGGGATAAGTGTTACCTTCACCACCTTACCTCACCTTATAACGAAGAATATAATATTTAATATTGATTTAGTACTACTTAGATATAACCTAATTACAACTAGGATACGACATGTGAATGAATCTAGAAGTTCCTACCACATTGCTCAAACTCCCACAAAACTCAAACAATCAGGCACTTGCCACCTAGAGAAGACACACCCACTAACACCTTGCGACCTAGGTGACCCTAGACTTAGAGAACAAGAAAAATCACATAGAGAAGGTATATGAAGCAATAGTCCTTGACTACAAGAAACCAAAATCTCACAATCACATTGAAACAATGAACCCAAATTCTACCTATATTAGTAAGTACAATGCATCATTCAAGAAAACATATTAATGATTATGGGATAATGCAAGACACAAAATTGAATAAAAAAATAAGCAATTTTATTATATTGTATGAATAATTCACATAGATTAGATTCCTGTAACATACCCTTGGAGTCTAATTTGATAATACCCTACTAGGCTCCCATCCCTTAATTGACTTAATTGTATGTATCCAGTGATTGACTTAGTTGTATATATGTATGCAGTGATTGACTTGATTGATTTTGGTAGCCATCCTACTTCGGACCAATTAATTGACATAAATAATTCTACATTACCACATATATACTTGTGAATGTGCATTTTTTACCTTAAAAACATGCATGCAATATCCAATCGTTGCAAAACAATAAACATTGAAACCATGCTTTGCACTAAGAGGTAGCCATTCCAAGCATCGACCCAAAAAACATAAATCCCCGAAAATATGACATAATAATCCAATCCCACTCCCAAACCATCAACACACATTTTCCATAAACAAAAGCAACCATTTTTTAAAGAAAAATATGCATACTCATAAAGAAAAATTTTACACAACCCAAAATCAACTATCCTTCAATTCGCGAATGAATGATATGACTTCCCCTTGGTAAGATTGAATGCCCTCATAAGAATCCCAAATGCCCTGTTGACTCCATACACCAAGAGAAATATTTGGCTTAAATTCCCAACCGCATTGGCACTTCTTCCCAGTGTTGTTCCCCATTCCATCGACCAAGCACTTACCCAAATTTGGAGTGTCGTCAGAAAATGGAACAACCAAATTTGGTGGAGAAGCCATTGTGCATCAAATTCATCACTCACTTGTCTCTAGGTGAGTATAGATCCTCCTTGGTTGATATTGTGATTGAACCAAAAGACAATTACATGAACTCGGTAAACATATATGCCTACCATTCTAGGCTCTCTAGGCTTAAATAACTCTTTCTTCTTACTCATAGTATTGAATATATATACCAATCTGTTTCCACAATTTTCTTATTGCTTTCTCCAAAAACCCTAGTCTCGCCACTAGAATACTCTATTCTTGCACTCTCACACAATCCTTTGTTTTTCATTCCTAAGAGGGATTTGATCTTGAGGAAACTATGTGTCCTTAATTTTAAAATTGGTCGTAGATTGGAAGTCAGTGAGGTCTCTAGAGAGCGAAGGCCATAGGTTCTGAAAGAAGATGAGATCCAGAATGCAGTGGCCTTTGGATTTCCGTAAAATGAATGGAGGAAATGACAAATTATCGGTATTGATTTGACTCTTAGTATTGGGTGAGATGCTCCTAGATTCATTTCAATAGTTTCAACATGCACTATATCAACTTTCTTAGTGCTCGCTTTGAATCAATCCAACCAGCCTATAATTGTGATCATGTTGCTTCTCGCTTGGCACATTATCTAGTAATATATTGCGAACTACCCATGATAAATATGAGCGCCTGGTGCTAAGGATAAAATTTATCCACGGGAATGTAGGGATAAGAGTTATCCTACTGCATGCATCCCTAGAGAATTCAAAATCCATAAGTTGTTCTGGAAATGACAAGTCACCACACCCAGATCATTGTATAAGGAATTAGAAAAAGTGACATTGTGGATTGAAGGTGTTGTTATGCTTTAATTTTGAAAATCTATGAAACCAGATTATTCAATTGAAAAATAGGGAAAGAACCTTAGCATATTAGCATCACATATAATGTCACAAAATCAAACAGTTAAAACCCTCATCATATAAAGACCACTCTTTTTCAAATGCATAGAAACCACTGAGTTTTTGATAATCATTTTTAAATGTTGATATAATAATATTTTATATAGAGTGGATTAACATATGTATATGTGATTACTTCCACATTCCCTTAAATAAAACATTTTAAATATTTAGATTCAACCTTAATAAATCCTCATTTCCTTTGATTTTGATTAATCACTATGATATTCACCTGCTTCAGAGTCCTTCTCCAATTTATTTTAAGATTTAAGGTCAATTATTATGGCTTCTGGGTTATTTTCTCAATTTTTATAACCATAAACCTTCATACCTTACATAGATGGCTTGGCCCATAGGAAAAAATGTTTGAACTTAAGCTTCGATACCATTTGTAACATACCCCTAGAGCCTAATTTGATAATAGCCGACTAGGCTCCCATTCTTTAAATTTGTTATGGTTAAATTTAATTTTCAATCATTGTCACAAGTATAATTATTCCGTCATTATATGATCAAATATTATTCATTCAACTATACTCATATTTTTAACAACTGAACGACATCAAAAGTAATGACCCACACTTGCTAGGCACAATACTACAACTCCTCTGAGGCTATACTAGATTCATGATGTGGAGTCTTTGGTTCAATAAATAGAACCTTAATACAAGCTTATAATTCAACCCTTATGCACATATCATAAATCAAAGGAACGATCCACCATGGGTATTCATCAGATCAAGATTATGCATAAAGAATTACTTCCCTTGCAACCTCAATATCAGCATAGATGTAAACTTCAACATTAATACATTAAATATAGTGTTGCCCATAACACAATCATAATCCTACTACCATAGTCGCATGTAATGTTCACATGTATATATTAGGGATTATGCACAATTAGTTAAAGCAGTAGCATTGGATGCATAATGCATAGCATAAATAACTTGCACCATAGTTTATGTAGTTGAGCCTTAACAACAGTTATTCAATTTACATAGCTGGCTCAAGCATGATTATTCACTATCTTAAACAAAAGATAGGGTAACTCCAATGCTGCATAAGATCCACATATTATGTTTCTTTACTAAAACTAACTAAGGTTGAATTCATACGCAGTGTTTGTTACATGTGCTCATATATAATTATCTCATTTCCATAGCTAACATAGACAATTCTACTAATGCATAGTGGTCACATGCACATTATTCAATTGATTTATATGCAAGAAAAACCTAAGAAATTTCTCTTATATGCTTCAAAATTAACAATATAGATGGTAAGAGTCAACATAAAAACATCCCATGCAAACTAGATTATCTGAAAACATGTCACTTGGAAAATCGAGCACCGCCACCCAAAAAGGAAGTGATTCTTCCAATTCACCCCCGAGCCAAGGTTTTTTCCATGGATCAACTACCTCCTAGTGATCTTTGTAATGGGTATTTAATACCCTCTTTCATGATATGGTTTCCATTAGCAGCGTCCCACATTTATGGATCTTTTTATCCATTTTCCTAGGCTTTTCCCAGAAAAGCCCACCTTTCTGTCCCATGAGGCTTTTCCTCATAAAAGCTTTCCTTTATCTCCCGCAAAGATTTTATGCTTTTCTCAATGGATATTTATATCCAATCCATCAAGCTTATCTAGAATTGAATCTACAAGCTTTATCATGAAATAGTTATCCCTTCCCATTCACCAGTGGAATTTGGCAAGAATCTCATCTCTTGATGTCTCGCTTTTCCAAGTGAATGATTATTTTATAAAGTATTTACTTTTCTTGTTACACATTAGACCTAGCTTTTCTCATCTTAAGTTAGCAAAGTTTTACATACAAGGGAGTGGTGTTACATATTCCCCCATTAAATTAACACCATCCCCAGTGTATTACTGCATCTTATAATGTTATTTCCTTGTTCACAAGTAGATGTTTCTAAATTTACAGGCTCCCATGGCCTTTCCATCTAATGCAGATATTCCAATAGGAATATATTGGTTACAAAGTAGTTCTCCCAGCACATCTCCTTCAATCGCTACCTATAACATTGGTCTCAATTAATTTTGTGAGAGATTTTAGATACAGAAAATCAACTATGTTTCACACAATTAATATCATAATTTGATATATAGTACTACTATTTGAGTATCTGTGGATTATATTGGCTATCGTTTATTGTATTTCAAGAAATGCACGTCCTTCTCCTACATTCTTCCAAGCCTTTGTGTTCTTTTCGAACACTTTCTTCCTATAGTTTCCATGCATACAACAAGTCAACTAGCATATTTGCCAAATCAATATGTACAAAATATCATATCATGTTAGCTCACACATTATCATATGTATTCATCAATTATATATCACTTGTAATCCACATAGATTAGAATCAAAATCACATGCATATAAAATTGAAAATAAACCACTGATACTTATCCTTGAATCACTTCTTAGCTTCCTTCTTCTATATGCATTCCAAGTCGGTTGTCACACCATAAAATCACCCAGTGTCTTCATGCATACACACACATTGTGTGTATTACACATACACCAATATACATGTCATATATTATCATGCAATACATGTATCCATACCAATACCATATGTATTACTTGTACACAGTACTATCTGTACTATTTGGACACCATATCAATGTCACAACATCACCTGAACGACACATACTTCACCCACATGTTTCTAACCATGTTAGTATTATGCCAAAAATTCGGCCTTCATTTATTTATACTAACTTTAGATAATTTGAACAAACCGTCCTCGGTTTATCGATAGGATAATAAGGAATTTCATGGACCTGTTCAACTTCTGCAACATGTGAATTTTTTTTATGTCAATGTATTCAAGCTCTTTTATTAGCAAATCATTTTCCAGTGTTGTGTGTTTCTAGTACCATGTCAACAAAGTAGTATCTTAGAAGTAATCATGCATACTACAACTTTATCATACTCATAACTTTGAGTTTTAGGATTAATCTGTCACTTGGGTAAGGTTTTAATAACAACGGAATATGACTTTCACTTAATCATACAACATATTATTGACTATGATACTTAGTCTATCATATATCTTTGAAGTCTAATAACCATCTTAACTTGCCTTTAACCAAGAATTAAATTGTTTGGTACTCAACAAATACTTCACACTTAAATAAATCATGTCATATCATTTATTGTTGCTCTTTCTGCACTTCTTCCAACACTTTGTTGGCCATAATTAATTTAGTGTAGGTCTAAACCCCGTTGAATAAATAGTATGCACATGTAGACATTTCTCATACATGAGTTATAAATGAAAGTTACAATATTATCCATTCCACAACCTTTAGTATTTTTAGACATTATGTCTGCCAACAAGTGATCCTAGGGTATTTACATGTTAAAAACTCCTTTTAACATAAATTCACCGCAGAAACAAAGAGATCAATTATCAAAATTATTAACATGAATTCCCCTATCACTTTCCTCAAAAAATATATTTGTAAGATCTTCAATCATCCTATTGTATACACCTTTCTGAAAGGTTCTTCTCTGTGAGATATTAATAGAACCCCACCTGTATCTAGATCGATATCCTAAGTCATATTAGAAATCTGAGTGAGCCTATGTTCTTAAGATTAATACTCTCTTTCTAATTTTAGCCCAGGGCACCAAGAATTGCTTTTACATCCCCATTATGTATTTACACTAGAGGTACTTTTGGGCTCAATTGCCTTAATCTTCTTATTAAAAGCATACCATTTTTACTGCATGATGTCTTCTTGAAAATGTATACAATATGTTGTATTACATTTATGCACACTCTTCACAATCTCCACCCTAGTTTATTCTAGATTGGAATGTACATTATGCTTCTTGCAGATCTCAGTTACGATATTGCTTTACTCAGTAGGAAACTGTAGGTTCCCAATTATAAATGTTTAATTAGCTATGCAGTGTATCATAGTAAGGTTTTGTTCCCTCAAACAATGTGTATTTTGAGCATTTTCTTATTAAAATGATTCATCCATTGACAAACCATACCCAAAATTAATTACATCATTACCTTCATGTGTAATGATCATCATAACTATATTAAATTGAAAGGAAATTTTAAGATACCTAGTCTCACACTACATACCAAGACCTGTCTTTCATAAGCTTAATGATAATTCATGGTAATTTTGTGAACCTTCAGAAACTATTCTAGGTTGGAACCTAATTGATTAACCATCAATTTTCGGATGGATTTGAATTATTTTCTACGTCATATAGATTCCATCTATATTTCATTTTTTTATTGTTCCTCATGTTGGCCATGATCTATGGGGAATTACTTGACCTTCTATCTATTTTTGTGATTTACCTTATAAGAGTTCAACATTTACTTCTTCATATCTCATCCTTTCTTAGGATCGTTTAAACATAACCTTATTTCCTTACGTTATGTCCTTAATTAAACTCATATAAATCGTAATTTGATTTTGATATGAGTAGAATAAGTTGATGACCATATTACTAATTTTCTTCAATTAGTTTGTATCTCATTAACCTAGGTCCTCATAATATAATTTTAATATGCTAAAATGATATGATGATCATATCACTAAAATACATCAAATAACTATACCCTTTTTTAAAACACATATTCACCACCATCATTTATTCATAACCTTAATATCGATTATCCTTTCTAATGATGGTTATAGGATTTTACCCCTCTTATGTGGAGACATTTAGTATTTAAATCTTCTACTTCCTCAATGATATATATATATATATATATATATATATATATATATATATATATATAATATATATATAATATATATAATATATATATATACAATTTTCATAACAGATGCATTACTTTTTATCAAGATTTAATATCTCATTAATATGATGGCCATGCTTTACAATTATTACCAAATTGTTTAATTCTCCCACTTTGTTATGCATATTGATAACTATGCAAATATCAATTTCATCTTATGGTATACCGTCTTCATGCCCACATAGTAGCATTTGAAACTATCTTAAGCTTTAAAAACTTTCACACATATTGAAACCTTTCACACATATAATAAATAGAACTTTACATCTTCACATCATTCGATAGTAACCAAAGGATGTTTTACATTTTGAAATTAATCAAAATGTTTATTTCTAGTTATCTTTTTTTATTACACTTCATTCCACTATATTTCATCAATATCAGATGCTATTCTTAACAAGTTGAAGGTTGATTAAATCTTCAAACAAAGTCAATTCGATTGGAATAACTTGCAGGACAGTAGTCTTTTTGTGTCTCGATGGTTAAAAAAATAGCCTCACTATGTAAGAAACATTTATTTGGTCGTATAATGAAGCATGTTAATAATCACTTTTCAAAATGTATTTAATAACTTATATGTACCTCAATCAACATTCAAATACCCCATAATTTTTTTTTTTTTTTTGAATATCCAAATACATTGTAATTCTCTTATTTCCTTTACATTAAGGCTTTAATAAAATGTGGTCACAATTGATTAAATCTCATCAACCTTAAAGACATGGATATGATCATTTTATTCATAGAATCCTTATCAGGTCTTACGTCCCTAGAACTAGGCATCAATTCCCAGGGAACCCTAAACTACCAAATTGCAAATTTCCCCTATTATGTAACGTTAGTCAGAGTCATATAGAAATATATAAATATATAATATATATATATTATAATATATATATTATATTATGTCGTGATTGACTTCATTTATTTTGGTATCCATCCTACTTCGGACCAATTAATTGAAGTAAATAGTTTTACGATACCACATATATACTTGCAAACGTGCATTTTTCACCTTAAAAACATGCATGCAACATCCAATCATTGCAAAAAAATAAATAATGAAACCATGCTTTGCACTGACAGATAGACATTCCAAGCATCGAACCAAAAAAACAATAAATCCCAGAAACGATGACATAATAATCCAATCCCGCTCCCAAACCATCAACACACATTTTCCATAAACAAAAGTAGCTACTTTTTTAAGAAAACCGCACACTCATAAAGCAAAATTTTAGCCAATCCAAAATCAACTGTCCTTTAAGTTGTGAATGAATAATATGACTACCCCTTGGCAAGATCAAATTCCCTCTGAAGAATCCAAAATTCCAATCTTACTCCATAAACCAAGAGAAATCTCTGGATTAAATTCCCAACCGCATTGGCACTCCTACCCAACGTTGTTCCCCATTCCGTTGACAAAGCAGCTACCCAAATTTGGAGTGTTGTCATAAAATGTAACAACGAAACTTGGTGGAGAATCCATTGCACATCAAATTCACTCCTCACTTGTCTCCAGCTGAGTGTAGATCCTTGATTGATATTGTAATCGAACCAAAAGGAAATTACATGAACTTGGTAAATGTACATGCCCACTTTTCCCGACTCTCTCGGTTTAAATAACTCTTTCTTCTTGCTCATAGTGTTGTATACATATACCTATCCATTTCCACAATTTTCTTATTATATTCTCTAGAAACCCCATTGTCGGCACCAGAAGACTCTAATCTCGCATCCTCACAAAATCCTTATTTTTTCATGCCCACAAGGTATTTGATCCTGAGGAAACTATGTGTCCTCAATTTTAAAAATGTTCATAGATTGGAAGTTAGTGAAGTCTCAACAAAGCAAGGGCTAGAGGTTCTAAAAGAAGATGAGTTCTAGAATGTGGTGCCTCTTGGATTTCCAAAAAATGAATGGAGGAAATGACTGATTATCAATATTTATTTGACTCTCAATATTGGGTGAGATTCTCCAAAATTCATTTCAACGGTTTCAACATGCACTATATCAACTTGCTTGGTGCCCACTTTGAATCAATTCGGCCATCCTATCAGTATGATCGTGTTGCTTCTCGCTTGGTACAATGTCTCGTTATATATTGTGAACTACCCATGACAAATATAAGCATTTGGTGCTAAGGATAAATGTTATCGACAAGAATGTAGGGATAAGAGTTATCCCATTTTATGTGTCCCTAGAGGATTGAACATCAGTAATTTGTTCTAGAAATGACAAGTCACCACACTCAGATCATTGTATAAGGAATTAGAAAAAGTAGTGTTTTGGATTGAAGGTGTTGTTGTGATTTAATTTTGAAAAAAATAGCACGTTTTCTATAGTTTCCTTGATAAGGTTATTGAGCAATTGGATAATCCTTATCCCGTGGAAAACTCGATGGATAGGGAATTAAAACTCTATGATACTAAAACTAGTAGTTGTCCCAAAAGGTACAAAGAGAGGCCGATAGGATTATTAAATTGGAATTGTGAAAAACCTTGTTTTCTTGCACTGGATCATTGTGCAATTACTTTTCTTTGGATGTTTTGTTTATACCTATATTACAAGGAGAACATTGAATGTCTTATTTCATTTCTGCTATCCTTACTAATATTCTTTCCATGCTTTTTCTTGATCAATTTGATGAAATATTTCATTATCCTTTGGTCAAAGTCCTCACTTGCGTATTAGTGTACATCCGGTAAGTTCAAAGCTCGAAAGCCAACCAAAAAAGTCAATAATAACCATCTATTCAAATTCGTAATGTAAAACTGCCATACAGAGTTCAATCAGATTACTTCCAAGATGGGTAACACCGTTTGTAGCCAAAACCTCAAAAACTCTGTTGTCAATAGTGAAAGCGCTGACATCAAACGTGCCATCATCAAGATCAAAAACAACAATATTTTTCTCTCCACCCTTCTTGTCGAACCCATATTGCTAAGGAAAAATATTTACAAAGCTAACAATGAAACTGTACTTGCAGAGTCATAGTTCTACGTGATACAGAATCAAAGTTCTACATAGTTCTATGTGACAATTTAAGTCTTTTATCTTTTTAACATTAACAAGGATATTTACTTTAACAATACATGAAAATACAAAAATGCCCCTCATACATTTAAGCACAGGATATTCTTGATTTGTAATACATTTGTCCAAAGACATGCTGATAGCTTGATATATTCAGCCCGATATAGAGGAAAGTAGTTTCATTATAGTATATACAAAGTTTCAACAATGTACTAAACGATGGGTAAAGCATTTAAGTTTAGAGATGAACTGAAACCTTTTAAAAATTGGAAGAAGAGTTTTCATACTCTTCGTTGTCTTCATCCAGTCCTTTTCGGTTGCCTGACCAATACTGTAGTATGCATTTTTTCTATACGTTGGAACCCCTTGGGCTCCCTTTGGAGTCTTTAAAGATTTCAATTATGGCCCAGATTCTGTCCACCTACTGTAGTTGTGTCACATTTTGCAGTTGTGTCACATTTTGCAGTTGTGTCACATTTTGCCTGCGACTTGCCCCATCCTTTCGTAAATTTGAAGATCAGTCAGGAAAGGTTCTAGATGTCAAGCATCTTGGATACAAAAAGTTGTCTAAGCTTGTTGCATCATACATCCACCTTCTATCAGTGGACAATGCTGACATTAGATCCAGTCAAATATTTCCGACAGGCTTTGTCAGCAAAGCTGTGCCCAACAATCCTAATTCCAATACAACAAGCAAAGCAATCTCCATGAACATCAGCCATAATCCCACTAAACTGAAAGCAAAAGTAGAAGCAGAAAATATAAGCATGTTTTGGTTATTACAGTTAATACACCATTTAGTATTATGGATATTTGGATGGGCACTGGGACTTCAACTATAATTCAAGGCTGTATATTCGTAACTGTTGTGGTTTCTCCAATTATTCTTGAATTAAATTAATGTTGTTCAGCTTATTAACCATGGTTTCCCCTTCGGTTGATACTCCAACGAGCTCTTTCTAAATTTAGGGAATTAGTTTTTAACCTCTCACCTATTCCAGGATTATGTCATTATCATCTCCTTATTCATTTATGTCATCATCATCTCCTTATTCATTTATTCTCTACTAAGTAGTCAGAAGAAACAAGGAGTAAGATGAAGCTGCTCTTGTTCTTTATCCTTTTCTTATTTTGGCAGCGGGCTCATTCCATGTTCTTTATCTTTTTCCTATTTTGGCAGCGGGCTCACTCCATGCTGGTTGCACCTACTCTTGGTTGATTTATTTTTGACTTCTCCCTTTATGTAGCTTGTTACTTTTATGGACCCTCTTCAATGTTTACTTAGTTCGTATATGTACCTTTTCTCTTCATTAACACATATGTTTACTGCCTAACCTCTATGGGTCAATTTTGTTCATCAACACATATCAACACATATGCTTACATATGCTTACTGCAGAAATGAAAACAAGTGTTCCTCAACAATTCTGTCATGTTGAGAACCTTGTTCTTCAATATTCATTATAATATTCATCCATTATAATGAATGATATGTTCTCATGAAAATGTATTTTCACTTATTGATTTTTCACTTATTGATTTTATTGTTGTGGAAAGTTAAGACCAATGTCAAATGCCAATGATAGTGCACTATACCAAACACCTCTCTTCATATTTTCATAAGGAATACTTTCAAAGTCTACTCCATGAGGCCTTCAACAATGTTGTTCCAAAAGTAGTCAACTCAACTTCATAAGATGAAGTCAAGTGCTGCTTAAAAATGTCTATGTAACTTGGGTCTGCTCCAAATTAGCCACCACAGCTATGTAACTTGGGTCTGCTCCAAATTAGCCACCACAGGTCAAAGTTGTAGGTGCACTCTTTAAGATCCACAGGTCAAAGTTGTAGGTGCACTCTTCAAGATCCTCTCCAAGTATGCACAAATACAATCCTCAAGCTATTTAATTGTTACAAGTACGAGGTTATTATTTCTCCATAGTTTGTCTATACAGGCTATAACAAATTTCTACATTCATTAACCTTCAAGTATGCTCAAAATGCTTTAGAAAGTATGGTCAATGCTTCTTCAGATTTCCAAACCAAGATTGTGCTTCTAACGAGTTATGTTGAAGTTTCTAACCAGTTATGTTTACAAGATAATATTAAGATCACTCCATAATTCACAAAATCTTGTAGCCAAATTGTTATGTATCGATCCAGAGATTAGATACGAATAAATAGGTATTCAACAGTCTCAAAATTACATTGTCAAGGTTGTTGGTCTTCTACCTGGGCTCTGTAACAATATACTATGGCCTGCAATAAGCTCCAAGAATATGCTGTCCATAAGACTCCAACCTAGCACAAGATTTTTAAATGGTTCCACATGCCTTCTAAGATGTTTCCATAGGTAGAGTGGATGTCCTCCATAGTATGCAAAATATGCCAAGGTTCAGGTCTGATATATTTCACTGTATAGGTCTGAGCCGCAGGTTCGAGGAGGCCTGGTGACTTTATTCTTCCACAAGTCTGAACTTCAGGTCTGAGCTACAAGAAGATCCGAAAAAGGTGCCACCATAGGTCTCCCCAGGTTTACATAAGGTATAGATCAAGACCCAAACAAAAAATCTTCACTAACATTCATTCTTTCTGAGCCCTTTTTAGCTAAAATAGACGAGGTTGTCTATGTATTTACACTTGTTTGCATATGTGAAAGGACGTATGTTGTAGTAGTGAGCCAACCTGTGTATTATTGCCGATTTCTAAACAACCAGATTTTTTGGTTAAAATTATCTATACTTTTTCCGCATAATAAATATGGTTATTCATATTTCTAAAATTACCTTTATTGTTCTCTAAAATATATCTCGAACATTATTTCTACCAGGTTCCTAAATAATTCTTGAAATTTCTGCAATTACTAAAGCTATTTGAAGGCATATGAAAAAATATTTTAAAATTTTAAAATCAGACTGACATGATGACAGATCTCGTGGGAAAAGAATTATGTAAAATAGATCTCCAATGTCATATCTTGGCAATGTCCTGCTGACTGAAACATCTGTTAAGAATCCAAAATGGCTTAAAAACAAAATCCATCGTTAAAATAAAACTCAAATGTCATATCTTGTCAATGTCCAACTGACTGAGACAACGGTTAAAAATCCAAAATGGCTTAAAAACATACTTCAGAAACAAGGTAGAGCAACATTTATTATTTCCATCAGCGAATATACTAATGGAACTTTTGTTCAAGTTGCATACTAACCTCAAAATGATTAATTAAAGGTGTTGCAGACATATCAAAGTTATATAGATAACACGTACTTTCGTAAGTGAAATCACTTTATAGATATACAGAACTGAAGCAAGAGATCTGTGAACTCTGGATGCACAGAAGAGGAAAGTCTGCCTGTAGATGGACCAAAGCCGCACGGTAAATATTGAAAATTGTTGTCAAAAGATGAAGAAGTTGAACGGATGATTTCAAGATTAAACAGTGCAGAGTAACAACTGAGGAAATTCTTCACAGAAAAAATAGCAACTAAAGGAGTTCTTCTCGGCCGTCACTTCTCCCAGAGGGAACCCCTCAGAGCGTAAATATAAAAATCTAGAACAGTAACATTAAATTAATCCAGATATTGGTCATTCCATGACAATATAAGCAAACTGAGAACTACAAACTGATATTCAAGTTGCTTCGCTAATATTCAATTGTTTAAGTTGAGAACTACAAGCTTGTCTTGGAGTAACACCACCCTACGTATGCATATTGGACATGAATGGTTGCGATCAAACCATAACAGAATGCAGTTTGCATGAAAACTATGTGTGCACGGTAATTGTTTTGCAGAATCTTCCGTGGAAAACTTTTCGTGACAGACAGGGCACATTCACACATCCCCGCAGAAAAGTACGCTCCTGAGGATACTGGTTGAACTACAATAAAACCCTCGCCATTGGTGAGGAAAGCATATAACCAGTGGTTAACAAAAAATAGACCCCAATATCCTTAACCTACTTGGATCCTTGCCAAGGGTTTCATTGCAGAATTTCACCTCCAGAAAGCCATGGTTTGAATGGTTGGATGTGCCGCAAGATACTGGAACCCCAGAAGAGGAATGAATGTTGCAGAGGCCTGATATTTCATAAAACCCTAGAGCCTTAACAATATAGTTAACAAATTCGCTGCAAGAAAGCCACTATTAACAGGCGAAACTCGATATTACGCTGAGGAGTACAGCTGCGAAAATCCTCTGGCTCGGCCTTCAATCTCAAGGGACTTTTCTTCTTCTTGGCATCCTCGCACCCAAAACCACCGCCTCCCCATTCTTGAAAGCCAGAGTAGGCGGTAACCCACCCAAGCGCCTACAACTGCGATTTCCTCTGCAAAATACCTTCGAAGCTGAGACATACAGTCTCGGCTCCAAAGGCGGTGGCAGGCGGAGAAAACCGCAAACAAATCTCCGAATGCGGCGCTTGGTTACGGAATCGATTTCCCCCCCTCGCGCTTGGCTAACTTCAAAATCTCCAGCCTGTGCTTTGCGATTCCAATCTCCATGCTCTACAAGAATTCATGGTTGAAAAATGCAATATCCTTCGTTTCTAGCTCGTTCTGGGAAAACAAGAGGCCATACTCGTAGACCAGACAAGGTTCAGACAAGGTTCCAGGTCCGATTCCGAGAGCCAGCCGAACCAGGGGAAATGACTCCGATATCTTTTAGGTTCCAGGTCCGATTCCGAGAGGCACCCGAACCAGGGGAAATGACTCTGATATCTCAAAACAAAGAAGCAGAATTTAAACCATAATAAAGGGAAAGAACGGCTTACTGCAAGGATAAAAAAAATATTGTTCCACGAGCTCGGCCCTGACCATGGTTATGGGCATTGAATAACTGGATTGCTTCCTCTAGCCGCTAGTTTCTCGCCTGCAGAAACTACTGTGCCCTGTGCTTCTAAGTCGGAGGAGGAAAAAGATACCTGTGCTGTGCAGTGTAGGTTTCATCTCGAGCACCAGAAGAGCGAGCGAGGTTGCAGAGCGCCAACGGCCAAGGGAGAAATGAAAGGCGTGTTTCGGAGTTGCGGAGAGGTGCAGGGATCTGCTTGAAAGGTGCAGGGATCGACCCTGGCAAGTGTAAAACAAGCGTAACAGAAAGAACTGAATTGGACAGATGTCAGGTTCATGAACATAACAATGAACAGAAATTGCACGATTTCTAGCTGAATGGCTGCTTAATATGGACGCCAGGTGTCAACATTACAAAGAAAAGGACGACGAAAGCTTGTTTCAAAGGAAAGGCCTATCGGCCTAAAAATACGTCAGTTTGGCCCATCAATTCTTTGATGGAAAAGACAAGGATAACTACACGCGTTTTCAAGGGATAACATTATCCATCCAACTATGCCCTGTATGGAAATATCTCCCGTATCATAGCTAAGGAATATGGAGAGGGGAAGATTGTTTCCACTCCATTTTGGTCAGTGTTTTTTGTGTGTTGTGCATTATCTTCTTACTCGTGCATGGAATTTGTATCTTTTCTACTTTACTCCATCACTCCATCCATTCAGCACCAACCTGGCTAGATAATAATTTCCCCAACCGATTAGTTTTTCATTATCATTGATGGTGTATCAACACCCTTACTAGCCAAAGGATACCCTCCATTGGGATTTTTGAACCCACAACTAATCTGTTGTAAATGCAGTTCAAGGTATTGAAAATGAAAAAGTTGCACACCAATGACATTGTTAATATATACAGGTGAAACCATACAAATGGTCCTCAATGCTACATAGTAATACGTCTATGATTTCATAAGCCCATCTTTAGTAGCATGTTGGAGCTAGAACTTACATGATTGTAAATAATCACTGGAGGGCCATAATAGTTTATTATGTATCATCCTAAGTTCATGTGGACATCAATAATTTATCACATGCATCCCCTTTTTATACATAAGGATTATTCAAGGGACAAGTAAGATTGATATTCTTCAATTTAATGTTACACATTAAGATAGATTGGATTAGTTTTCAGTTGATCATTTTGTTCTTTCTCTACTGTGTTAGAATGTACCCCATATTTGGCACAAAAAATCTTGGAAACTTACGAAACCAGAATCTTCAATTGAAAAATAGGGAAAGAGCCATATCATCTTAGCATCACAGATAATGTCACAAAATGATATAATTAAAAACCCCTCATCATATAAGGACCGCTCTTTGTCAAATGCATAGAAACCACTGATTGTTTGACAATCAACTTTAAATTATTTGATATACAAATATTTTTTATAGAGTGGATTAACATATGTATATATTATTACTTCCACATTCCCTTGAATAAAACATTTTAAATATTTATATTCAACCTTAAGGAATCCTCATTTCCTTTTATTGCAAGTAGTCACTATTATATTCGCAAGCTTGAGAGTCCTTCTCCAATTTATTTTAAGATTTAAGGTCAATCCTTTATAGATTTTGGGTTATTTTTCTCAATTTTACAACCAAAAACCTTCATAACTTGGCTTGGCCCATAGGCCAAAATGTTTGAACTTAGGCTCCGATACCATTTGTAACATAACCTCGAAGCCTAATTTGATAATAGCCTACTAGGCCCCCATTCCTTAAATTTGTTACGGTTAAATTTAAGATTCAATTGTCATCACAAGTATAATTATTCCATCATTATGTGAACAAATATTATTGATGCAACTATAATCATACTTTTAACAATTGAATTACATCAAAAGTAATGACCCATACTTGCTAGGCACAATATTACAACTCCTCTAAGGCTTTACTAGATCCATGATGTGTACTCTTAGGTTCAATAAATAGAACCTTAATACAAGCTTCCAATTCAACCCTTATGGATGTATCATAACTCAAAGGAATTATCCACCATGGGTATTCGACACGTTAATATTATGCATAAATAATTACTTCCTTTGCTACCTCAATATCAACATAGAGACAAACTTCAACATTCATATATTAAAGCTATTATTTCCCATAACGTAATCATAATCCTACTGCCACAGTCGCATGTAATGTTAACATGTGTATATTAGGTATTATGCATAATTAGTTAAAAGAGCATCATTGGACACATAATACATAGCATAAATAACCTACACCATAGTTTATACAATTGAGCCTTAACCACAGCTATCCAATTTACATAGTTGACTCAATCACGATTATTCACTATCTTAAACAAAAGACATGATAACCCCAATACTGCATAAGATCCACATATTATGTTTCTTTACTAGACTTAACTGAGATTGAATTCATACGCAATGGTTGTTACATGTGCTCATATATAATTATCTCATGCCCATAGCTAACATAGACAATTTTACTCATGCTTAGCAGTCACATGAACATTATTCAATCGATTTATATGTAAGAACAACATAATCAATTTCTCTTATATGCTTCAGAATTGAAAATATAGAGTGTGAGATTCAACGTACAAATATGCCATGCATACCAGATTATTTGAAAACATGTCACTTGGAAAACCGAGCACCACCACCCAACCTAGAATTGATTCTTCCAGCGCATCCCCAAGCCGAGGCTCTTTCCATGGATCAACTGCCTCTTGTTATCTTTGCAATAGGTTTTTACTACCTCTTTCATGATATGGTTTCCATTTGCGTGTCCCACTTTTATGGATATTTTTATCCATTTGCCTAGGATTTTCCCATAAAATTTCGCCTTTCTCTCCTGTGAGGATTTTCCTCATAAAAATTTGCCTTTCTCTCCTGCAAAGCTTTTATATTTTTCTCAAAGGATATTTATCCCCAGTTTATCAAGTTTATCTAGAATTGAATCTAGAATATTTATCATGAAAGAATTATCCCTTCACATTCACCATTGGTATTTGGCAAGAATCTCATCTCTTGTGTCTCACTTTTCCAAGTGATTAATTATTTTATTTATTCAATAAAGTATTTACTTTTCTTGTTACACACCAGACCTAGCTTTTGTTATCTTAGGTTACCAAACTTTTACATATAAGGGAGGGGTGTTATAATTCCTTATCTTTAAAAAATATCACATTGGCTAAATAAAAAAATTATGAAATCCACTCAATCATAGTCTTATTGTTATCTATTCTCTTTTTTCAAAAGAGCCACCCCCAAGATAATGTTATGAATCAATAAAGATGGGTTTCTAGGTCAAATTAAAACACACATCAATGCAACTATCAAACTCTTACAATATATTCAATCACACGACAATCCCAACTTACTATCTCTCTTGTCCCCTCTATCTACACAATCGAAAGAATGAATCCCCTCCTCTACAATGTAGTCCCTAAGCTTATTCCACTTTCATCAAGGGGTATAGTGTATACCTAATAGGAAATTTCAATTTTAGAAACTCTATAGATGCTCAACCATGGATAGTTTTCTTTAATTTTTGTCATTCCCATGTTAGAAACAATCATTTCTTACTACCAGTATAACCAAGAATCATTTATAACCAAATAGCATTATATTTTTACATCTCCCTCTCTTCAATTTATGTCAAACAAAGAATGAATGAGGAAGACCTAAAAAAAACAATAGTAGTGTTGATATATGCATTCTCACAATGCATGACATGGTTTTCCCTAAGAAGCCCTTATATCCACATTTAAAACTACCTCAAAGGATAAGAAAGAAATATATATAATTTAACTTAGCCAAATTAGTCCTTTTCTTGTTGAATCATAGCCCATATTACTCTATCCTTATCTCCTTGTAACCAATGATGCAATATTATTATTATTATTATATTGCATTGGTTGTCCCATGGCCATTCATTATATACAAGCCTACATTCATATCCTAGGAATTATAATTGGGATATTACATTCCCTCCCCACTTATTGTTGTGTACCCCATAGAGCACATCGCCATACACATGTAAATATATATATAATTTATATCAGAATTTCAAAAACCGTTGTGGGTATTTCTGCATCACATCTTCCAAGTCCCATGTCACCTCTTCAAGGCTATAGTGGGTCCACTATACATTTACCTACCCTATGGATTTGTTGTAGAACACCATGTACTTCATGTCTAGTGTACATTAGTTGTTCGTAGAAGTCTCCCTTTGGATCCACTTAAATCAAAGTACGATGAGTGATTCGGTTGCTATCACGGAAATACTTTTGGCGACAACCCATTCTGTAAAATTCTCTCTTGTAAACATTTGTAAATATTTTTGTAATTATTATTGTGAAATGTAAACACAGTGAAGTAGCTGAGGGAAAAGAGACATTAGAGCTTTGAGTTGTGAAGGTTTCTTGGGAAGTTTGGAGGAAGTGTCCCATTTAATGAAAGGTATGGTGTGGATTGGTTTTAGCTTTTAATGAATTTGACTGGGAAATTAATGATTACTGAAATAAGTATATGGACTTCTCTAAGAAGAGGAAAACCTAATACTTTATTGGTCAGATTTCATAAGGAATAAGACAGGAATTCACACATTAGGAAAAGGGAGATAAATTTCAAAGGAGAGAAAAAGGGGGAACCTAGGGAAAGAGAGAGATTTCTCAAGGGGGTTGCATGGAGGAATTTAGTGCTAGAGTGGCCATCATTGGTCTTTCTAGTCGGATTGCGTAATACCCCTTCGTGAAAAGTAAATATTTAATTTACTTTTATTGCAATGACTTGATAAACCATGGGCTATGAAAAAATCCTAGGGATAAATTTAAATGTTTAAATTTATTTTAATTTTATATAAATTCGGTTATGGAAAGCCATGTAATATATGGGGATAAAACACTAAATGAAAAATTATTAACTTACTACATAGTTAGAGAGGAGTTAATCCGTTCCTTCGAGATAAATAGTCTAAGTTGGGGAAGTAATCCAAGAGGGCATGGGAGCAAGCCTGAGGCAACTAAGAAGGGAGTGATGAAGAAACAAGTACCTTGAATAGGATGATGTTAAGGGAAGGCATGATGCTGTCAGTTAGGGTATTCTTGAGCTGGTTTGGGATAGTAGAATCCTCAAGTAAAACTTGTTGAGTCTATGAGTTTGAGGTCTCGACTTATTACAATTTGAGATGCCTTTGGATGGGTGTTCTTAGGTATCTATCAAACAGCTATTTTGGAAGAGTAAAAATGGATTGGGGGTGAACTAGTGGTTGTCATTCTCATTGGTTGGGAGGAGTGGTATTTCTCCTTTGTGAATTTATTAGAAGTGTAATAATCCATAATTTAAATATACAACTAATTAGATCAATTATGTGATTTATAATCAACACACACTACTCAACTAATTAGCATATAATTTCAAAAAATATGAGAAGAGACAACTTACATGTAGTGATGATATTCCTTATTTGTGATTTCAGAGTTCAAATCTATTTGAATCCTGCTAATTGCAACAATGTTTTGGAGATGAATCTCCAACCAACTGTAGGCTCAATTACACATAATCTTTCTAAAATTAGCCATTGTCGAGCCCTCAATCAATGTACTATTACGAGGGAATCCTTTGTCTCACAACACTTTTCTTCCAAGAGAGTGGATGAAAGAATAGATGCATCTCATCCTCCTCATTGTCCATTAAATAGACTAAAAAATGGAAAGGGGTTTACATGCACACATTCCATGTGTCAACATGCAACTTTTATTTATTTATTTTAAGTTTTACTTAATTTAATATTTCTCTTAATTTAACTCTTTCTTATTTTTTTCTTTTTACTTTTTGTTAACTTTACTTATTCACTATTTTATTTATTTGTTATATTATATTCTCTTCAATATTTTTATTATTTATATACTATTATTATCTTTTCTTTAATATTTACTATCATTATTTTTTCTTTATTGTTTACTATTATTTTAATTATTATATATGTTATTTATATTAATTACTATTATTTTTATTATTATTAGGGGAATTACATGCTTCCCATCTTCAAGGAACTTTCTCCCAAATTTAAGTTGAATCATTTAACATTTTAGTTTATTTAATTATTTACTACTTCACGTTTTTCCTACGCCCTCTGCGAAACTAGTATAACTAGCAGGCATCGAAAGTGTTCACACCACTAGGGAAATCCCAAGGCATGTTTGTCCTTTTTCCCAACATTTGGAACCAAGAATAAATCCTCATCAGTATGTACCATAGCCTAAGGCTAGTCGCAAGGCTCATGCCTACCTCAGACCTCATCTACTCCATGAGAGGCACCCGGCTCAGTACTCCATGCAGTTGTAATCCAGGAATCTCGAAAAGCTGGCCCACTCCCTCCACAGTCACTAAGGTGCATATCCCCAAGCATCGAAGTCCTTACACCCCTACTAGAATTCAACATGCCAAGCCAATATCAAGCACTTGGCTTACAATATCAGGCACTTAGCCTCTTCAAGATGGTCACATAGCCCTTTAAGAGCTATGAAAGAAAAAGGAACCACTGACATATTTAGTGTTGATTTAGTATGTCCCCATCCCATATGGTGTTTCATATTCTCCCTCAGAGCTATGGGCTCCCACAAGATCATCAAATAACTAGCCCTCTCGACCCATTTTTGGATTTCCTATCAAGCACCACATCTCAACATGCAACCAATGCATTACTTATAACATCATAGTATAATAGAAAATAATCCACATGCCAAGTTTTGCATGTCATAATGAGAACATAACATCATTGTTAACCACAACATTATGAATAATAACAAACTACATACATGTCATAAAATTTGCACATGATTACCACATAAAATACCCTCAGAAGTTATAACATCAACATATCATCATCGAAGACATATCATGAAATTACATAATAAACTAACAACATGTCAATATAATGTCATATCATAACATCATAATCCCTATCCATATCAATATCCATCATGAGCATACAACATCATTATCATAACAAAATAAGTAAATAAGAACCACATGTGCATCATTATATTCTCATCAAAACTATGCCCAATTACTATTTACCATCATATCATGAACCCTTTTCTCAACATTATACTTCGACAATTGGCTCAACGATAGGCTGTTGATCAGCTTTCGCTAAGGTGTTGGGCGTGGGATCCCCCAAGAGTAGTTTTGGGGCTAAAAGCCCATATTTTGATCAAATTTTGTAATCCAAGTGTAAAGACTCCCCATTTTATGGTCACGGATCACATAGGTGTTAAAGAGTCATAGGGTTGTCTGTCGTGCAAGCAAGATCTGAATGTAAATATAGTGCTTAGGAGTGGGATCGTGACAGGGGACGACAAGGGAAAACAATCTAAAGACAGTACATGGATTTGGAAAGCCCTGACGAAAGAGGGTGAATTCGACTTGGAGTGTGTTCATGAAACCTTCATGGAAACTAACAAGAGCTTCACTGAGGCCTCCACCTTAGGAAGCGAGCATAAGCCTAAGCCAAAGATGGACCCTTCTATGTTCACTGTGAAGGGGCTGAAGGTAGCACTAGTCGTGTTGGTTTCATTTCACTCCACATGGAATCTAGACATCGTGGTGGACAACTTGAATGGTCACTGTGAAGGGGCCGAAGGCGACACTGGTCTTCTTGGTTTCATTTCATTTCTAGCCTATTCACTTGTTGCTGCTGCTCCACATGTAGGTTGGCAGATCGCTCAACAGCAACAAGATTTAGAAGGAGCATTAACATGATGATGCACAAAACTATAGTATCAACCTTTTTCGTCTCCATTAATAATTGATCTACTCCCATAGATCACCAAATATTGACTTCCCAGACTCAATACACATAAGGATGCTCCAAACACTTCAATGTAGATGTAAGCACTCTTAACATACATTCCAGTGAGAGGGCTGAAATATATATAGATATTTTGCCCTGAGCTTATCTCAATTGCTAATGTCCCGAATATTTAGAGAATCAACAATCGAGATAAGGATGCCCAATATTTTGGGCTAGGTCTCGAAGAGCCGTTAGGTTTTCTCCCACGTGCTTGAAAACATAGAACTTGTGGGGATTCGATATATTTCATGTGATTAATTAATTAATTGTAGCTACTTAGAAAAGTGAGCTTTCACCATATTTTTTGTTGTTGTTGTTTTCGGGTAATTAATTGCAGAATGATATAGATGAGATGGTTAAATCATATGTGAAAAATGAAATAATGAATTAGTAAAATCAATTTCAAAATATTAATTTAGTTTTTTAATTGGTAAACTAAGAAGTTGTCAGGAAAATAATAGTAAAAATGTATTTTATAAATAATTATTGTAATTTAAATATTTGTTTTTTCATAGATGTAATTTTATTGGGTAGTTTAACTAATAGATAATGAAATGGCTAAAAATAAAAGAATATTATATATCATGAGTAATGTAATTTAAATTTTTTAAATAGTTTTTGTTTATCGATATATTTTAATGGGTGTTGGGTGTTTTAATTAATAGATAATGAAATGTTTTTTTTCAAAGGCATTTTTCCTAGTTTATTTTAACTGAAATATGATAAAGATTTTTAAAACTTGAATTTTTTAGTTTTTTTTAAATGTACAGAAATTTGGTGTTTCTCAGTTTTTTTTTTTTATACATTTAAAATGTATTTTAAACAAAAATGAATAATTTTTGTTTCGAAATTTGTATTACTAGTTTTTTTTCTCTTTTAAAAAGACATTTCATTTATAAATTAAATTCATGCTTATTTTAAAATAAATTTTGTTTAAATTTTTGCTAAAAAATTAATGAAATAGTATATTAAATATTTTTATTTAATATATTTTATCAAGCATAATTTACCAAAAGAAGGAATAATAGATGCTTCACTCTATATTACAACAAATTCAATATACTCTGACTAGTATCACAAATCTTGAAAATGTATTTTTAGTAAATATAAACTATTGATTTACTATTTTTGGCATGAAATTGAAGATAACTTAATAGAAAATGTACTTTTAGTAAATATAAACTATTGAATTAATATTTTTTTTTGTGCATGAAATTGTAGATAAATTAATCTTTTTTTAAAGTAAATATAAACCATTGAATTATTGATTTTGGCATGAAGGTGTAGAGTAAATTAATATTTTGATAAATTCCACTCTTTTTGTGCTTAAATTTTTCTTAGAATCATATATATTTTTTGTTTAATGTCCTTAGCAAATGTGATCATCTCATTTTTCCACAAAAAACTTATATGTTTCTTTTCGTTAGAAATTTATGATGCAAATAACTGAAAGTTATGAATTTAGAAATTAATAAATAAATAAAATTCAACTACTTAGAATCATATATGAATTGTGTTTAATGCCCTTAGCAAATTTGATCATCTAATTTCTCCAAGAAAGGATTATATGCTTCCTTTTCTTGGGAATTTAAGATGCCAATATGTGAAAGTTATGCATTTAGAAATTAATAAATAAAATAAAATAGAATTACGGTGAGAATGGGTTTTACTTGATTATCCTATATTTTTTAAAATTAAAATTATTAATTTAATAAAATAAAATGATCAAAGTTTGTTTTTTTAATAAAAAAAAAAATTGTATACTTATTTTTATTACCGAGGAGACCTAGTATTGAGGTTGTGAGATTACCACTATATTCTTGATCCTAACACAATCCCTTTGAGTCTCTATAAAGGCTCGCAAACATCTTCTGGTGCAGGATGTCCACAATTCACCCTAACCACACAGCAAAATACTATCAAAGTTAATTGGGTGTAGTTTTAGTGGTTATGGGATAAGTGTTATCTTCACCACCTTACCTCACCTTATAACTTGAATAATATAATATTTAATATGGATTTAGTACTACTTAGATATGACCTAATTACAACTAGGATGTGGCATGTGAATGAATCTATAAGTTCCTACCAAATTGCTCAAACTCCCACAAAACTCAAGCAATCAGGCACTTGCTACCTAGAGGAGAGACACACCCACCAACACCTTGCGACCTAGGTGAACCTAGACTTAGAGAACAAACAAAATTACATAGAGAAGGTATATGAAGTGATAGTCCTTGACTACAAGAAACCACAATCTCACAATCGCATTGAAACAATGAACCCAAATGCTACCTAAATTGTTAAGTCCACTGCATCATTCAAGAAAACATATTAATGATTGTGGGATGATGCAAGACACAAAATTGAATAGAAAAATAAGAAATTGTATTATATTGTAGGAATAAAATACACATAGATTAGATTCTTGTAACATACCCTCAGAGTCTAAATTGATAATAGCCTACTAGGCTCCCATCCCTTAATTGACATAAAAGTATGCATGCAGTGATTGAATTAGTCGTATATATGTATGCAGTGATTGACTTAATTGATTTTGGTAGCCATCCTACTTTCGAAAAATTAATTGACGTCAATAGTTTTATATTACCACATATATACTTGCAAACATGCATTTTTTACCTTAAAAACATGCATGCAATATCCAATTGTTGCAAAACAATAAAAATTGAAACCATGTTTTGCACTGAGAGGTAGACATTCCAGGCATCAACCCAAAAAAACTCAAATCCTAGAAACAATGACATAATAATCCAATCCCACTCCCAAACCATCAACACACATTTTCCATAAACAAAAGCAACCATTTTTTTAAAGAAAATATGCATACTCATAAAGAAAAATTTTACACAACCTAAAATCAACTATCCTTCAAGTCATGAATGAATGATAAGACTTCCCCTTGGCAATATTGAATGCCCTGAGAAGAATCCCAAATGCCAAGCTGACTCCATACACCAGGAGAAATATTTGGCTTAAATTCCCAACCACATTAGCACTCCTACCTAGTGTTGTTCCCCATTCCACCGACCGAGCACTTACCCAAATTTGGAGCGTCATCGGAAAATGGAACAATCAAATTTGGTGGGGAAGCCATTGTGCATCAAATTCATCACTCACTCGTCTCTAGGTGAGTGTAGATCCTCCTTGGTTGATATTGTAATTGAACCAAAAGACAATTACATTAACTTGGTAAACATATGTGCCCACTATTCCAGGCTCTCTGGGCTTAAATAACACTTTCTTCTTACTCATAGTATTGAATATATATACCAATCTGTTTCTGCAATTTTCTTATTGCTATCTCCAGAAACCCTGCTCTCGCCATTAGAAGACTCTACTCTCGCACCCTCACAAAATCCTTTCCTTTTCATTCCCGGGAGGGATTTGATCCCGATGAAACTATCTGCCCTTAATTTTAAAATTGGTCGTAGATCGGAATTCGGTGAAGTCTTGAGAGAGTGAAGGCCATAGCTTCTGAAAGAAGATGAGATCCAGAATGTGGTGGCCCTTGGATTTCCATAAAATGAATGGAGGAAATGACAACTTATCAGTATTGATTTGACTCTCAGTATTGGGTGAGATGCTCCTAGATTCATTACAATAGTTTTAACATGAACTATATCAACTTTCTTAGTGATCACCTTGAATCAATCCAGCCAACCTGTAAGTGTGATAGTGTTTCTTCTCGCTTGGCGCATTATCTAGTAATATATTGCAAACTACCCATGATAAATATGAGTGCCTGGTGCTAAGGATAATATTTATCCACGAGAATGTATGGATAAGATTTATCCCACTACATACATCCCTAGAGAATTCAGAATCCATAATTTGTTCTGTAAATGACAAGTCATCGCACCCTGAATATGCTTAAAGTAAAATACCTAAATATTACAAAAATTCACATGTACCCTGAGAAAGGTCAACAGTTACATTCTACTTCTTTCCACAAGGGAACTATAATATTAAAAACAACCTCCACGGTTATTACCATCTCTTTGAATAAGAAGAGGGTTCCAAAGATAACACCACAACGACTATAATTTTTTATCACGACAACTAACCATATTTTCTAGAGGAAAACTAGCACGCTAGCTATGATATTTGTGTTGGAAATTACATAAATTTATCCAAGAGAAAATAACCTCTCAACTATTATCCTTATGCATGCATATACATATTCTTTTCCAAAATAACCTAATACAATATCTATTTTTCTTGCATGTGAATATATATTATTTTCTAATAAATCTAACACAATAGAACATACATATACGTGTATCTTTTTCCCAAGAAATATAACACAATAGAGCATGCAAATACATGATTCTTTTCCAATAACTAACATAATATCTATTATTATGTGCGCATATTCTTTTCCAAGAAAACTGATACAATAGTTATTATTTATGTGTACATGTTCTTTCCAAGAAACTATTATAATAGCTATTAGTATGAGTACAAGAACATTATTAATTTTTTTCCAAGAAATATCTATAACTTATATTATCTTCGCGCATGAGATCCACTTATTAATTTTCAAAAGGGAAACACATAGGTTAATTATCTTTACACATAACTACACATTCCTTTCCAAAAGAAAATCCCATAACTTATTATTTCTAAGCATGAGAATTTGTGGAAAATCTTTCCAAAAAATATAAATAGTTGGCATGAGAATTTATAAAAACCATTCAACAAGGTAAACTTATTTTACCTACATCCCTGTGCCATATAAGTAATGAATTTTTTTCACAGAAACATTAGCTAGACTCTACTCATCAAAATTTCATGAAATCTTTTCAAGAAACCTTAACTAGTATTTGTGCATAAGAAATCCATTAACTAGTCTCTATGGACAAGAAATTGTTGAAATATTTCAAGGGTCATTAAGTCTTTACTATGGCCACTCTGGATCAGGGGCATTAGTGGGAAGCGTCATTTTCAAAATATCTAGGGTCGGGAGCGATTTTGGCATGTAAATTTTGTATAATATACATTTTTATATATTTTGATGCATATATGTCAATAAAAACATACCGAATGATGAATTAATGATAAAAAAATAAAACATAGATTAAACCATATAACATCATTAATCTATTAGTTATAATATTCATCAACCGTGGGTCCACAAATTACAAGTTCTCATTTATATGGCATGTATGAGCGTACACAACCAAAATAACATCGAGTGCAACCCATCTCAAAATTGAAAATACATCAACAAATAGGCTCTAAATTGGCTCTAACATCCAAAGATATCATGTTACAACAAATACCTACATATTATCAAAATCATTCGCTATTTTGAGATCTTTATCATTAATATCACCCTCTAAGCATTAATATAAGATAGAAAAAAAGTAACGTGAAGTCAAGATTCTTTTTGAGTGATGGATACATGTTTAGGAGAGTCATGATAGAGAAGTTCTACAATGAATGTCACTAAGATCGAGGTACAAAAAGACCTTGGTATTGTTGATTATATATGAGTTCCCTAGTACATGACAAAATACAATGGAAACATTGAATTCCCCCAATCTTAAAAGTCTATTGGATTTTGAATGAGATCTAAAATTTTATATTCTCCATATGAAATCCACTGAGGTCGAAACCACTCTCAAAAATTCTTAATCATTTCATAGTAATGTTAAAAATTTAAGTAAACATATAAAAATGAATGATAAAAAAATTACACTGACCCACTTAAAAAATTCTTGTTTCTTTGAAAAAAATTGTATTTGGAACTTATTTGCGAAATTATTTTTCTAGGAAAAACTAGGAAGCCAATTCTTTTGGTGGGAGCTCACTCTCGAAATTTTCTCAATGTGGAAGTGCGCTCAAGGCTTGCTTCTAGCTCAAGGCTTGCTCGCACTAGAAGCGCACTTTGAGAGGAAGGGGAGCACTCCCAGCAACACTAGCCTTTACACACCCGAAATTTGTGAAATCGTTTCCAAAAAAACAATAGCCAATCTTTACGTACCCGAAATTTATGAATTCTATTCCAAAAAAATTAAGTAGTCACTAAGACATTGCGTTTGGCACAAATTACATGGTTCAACTGGGGCTTTGAGAAAATAAGAATAATGAGAAACAATGCCCAAAATGCACATAGAATCGATAAAAGGAAAATGAGGCATATAGTCGAGAGCCATCAAAATTAAGTAGACCAAAGATGATCATTTTACACATAACTGTTTCGTACTCTTTCTTGAATTAGTTTGTTGGACACCTAATCCCCAATGGGTTAGTGTGGAAGCCAAATAGACAAAAGGAGTCCAAGAGACCTTGGGATATGGAACCCAATGATCAAAATATATACTATAAATGTATATCACTTGTTAATAAAAATTGATTCTCATGTTTTATCTTTCAGATTATTCTTATTGCCCATGTGCGTTTAACATGATATTAGAGCGGGCGATCTCCTACCCTGCTCAAATTTGAGCCATTGGTTTTGTGGCCTCTATGTGCATATCGGTTATGAAATTTCTGTTCACGATCCATAACACTCAATTAATTCATTGACAGTCAGAAATTTGATGCTTTTACTCTGTCGATTCCTTGGACTATCTCTCTGTTGTGCCTAATTGAAATTCATGCACATCTGCTATAATATATTCTTCTTCCACTACCTTTGATCGTTTCTCTGTCAAGTCTGTGCATTTTGTGGCAGTGTCTTATATGCATTTTTTTGTCAAGACTGTGCCTTCTATCTAGACTACACCCTCTGACATATGCATTTTTAAGTAAACGTTGAACGTTGTGGTATTGAACATTGGTAGCACTGGAAATAAAGTCTTGTGAATACTGAAGGCTCACAGCATTGCACCGTAAATACTTCAGTCTGTACAATCAAAGGAAAAGGTATTTACATTAAGCATGGTGGCCTCTGCACTGCATTAAACATGGTGGTGTTGCAGTAACATTGTTTTGACATATATAAAAACGCTGGTGTGTTTCATATACATTGGTGTGAGAAAACGTTGTTGTGTTTCATATATAAATGATGTTTCATATATATATATATATATATATATAACGCCATTGCTTTCTTTGGTATATATATAACGCTAGTATATAAAGGGTTTCTCCAGAACGCAGTGTTTCATTTAGTGTGGTTCCAAAATCGGAGAGCAAGAATAAATTCAAAATGAAAGGAAGTGGAGTGCAATAATCTCAAGCGCTATTGTGAGAGCCTGAGGAAGGAGAATAGAAGACTGTTGGGATCGAACCTGATAGTCCCGCAATTTTTTTGCGAGGTTTGAATGAGTTATAATCTTTGCTTGATTCTAAATAACCCCCCTGTAGTTTATGTCACAAGCAGGGAACCTTCAGACCGCATAGATTCTGCCGGATCCCTAATTGGATCCCCTGTGTATGCTTGACAAATCTCGCCCTTTATCTTTGAGGTGGGTTCCAGATCAGTCATATCACATTCACATCCCTTCCAACCATGCCAGCATTGCAGTGGATTGGAAAGAGACCCCTAAGGCTCATATCTTTGAGGCCAACATGTATTGCAGATAAGCAGTGAACATGTATTGGAGGAACCAGTGGATGAAAATAACAAGGTGTACCATTTTGAAAGACAACATGGTAGTTTTTCATGTCATTTCTTGCTTCCCAAGGATGCTAAGATTCACAAGGAGGTGAAGGCAAAGGTGTAGAATGGTATGATTATTTTGATTGCTGACTTGAATGCTCCCACAGTGCGCTGCTTTGAACGCTACTTCAATGTGCGTTATGATATCCCTGTTATCACATTGAAGTCTGTATGCAATGGCCATGTTCAAATTATGTTGGTTGTAAATGTTACGTGTTGAATGAGAGACGCTGGTATATTTTAAATCAGAGAATGGAGCTTTTAATAATGAGGAAAAGCAGACGTTTAGAAGAGAAGATGAAAATAAATCCAAAGCTATGTCCCACTACTCATTGAAATCCTCTGAAAAATAGAATATTTGGGATTCAGCCCTAATTCAATGAGCAAAACTCCTTGACCCGAACTCGACAGGGAGCAATATTTAAAAGCGACCCCACCGGATCAAACCCAGAATCTCTTGAAGGAGCTACTTGACCTGGACTTAGACCTGGCTGCGAGCAATATTTAAAAAGGTTTTTGATTCAATTCTGTGTAAGTAACTGTTGATATTTCATGCAACCCTAATTCAATCGAGAAAAGTAGTTGACTTGGACTCGGCTGGTAGCAATATTTAAAAGCGTGTCTAGTGGATTGAGCCTAGAATCCCATCTCTTGACAAAACAACTTGAACTGACTCCTCTGAGATCCAAAATATGACTCCACTTGGGATCGAACCTAGAATCTCTGGTTTCGTATACAATTGTCTTATCCATTGGGCCATGGAATTCTATTGTGTTCTATATTTTATGCTTCAATATTTTTTTAAGTTTTGAACTTTTTATTTAACAAAAAGCATATCCAGAACCCTAAAGAGCCATTCCAAAGGCCGGCAACTTATTGCAATCACCTCAGAAAAATTTAGAAGCTGCAAAATAGCACCCTTTGCAGTCTCAACAAGGCAAGTGTCTTGAATAAAACCTAGTTTCTCAAATATTTGAACACAAAGGCGATTCTCACTACCAAGAAGAACTTGGAAGACAATCTTTACAGCCTGATTCCCCTTTTCTAAATTACTCACAGGCCAGAGGAACAGTCTAATGGAGGTGACTAATTTGTTGGTTCCTTTACTGGTCAAAATTGTGTTTCTATGGTCAATGAAACCGTTACTTAATTAATTGTTACATTGATACACTGATTATTTAATTGGTGCTTGTTGGTTGCACACTAATCATTTCCTGACATTTATATAGAATATTGTTGTGTACTGTGAGTGGGTATTACTTTTCTTCATTGAGTAGTAGTTGTGATTAGTTTTTAAGGTGTAAATCTGACATTGAAGAAAAAATGGCCATAATCAATGAAGTATTAGAGTTCCTCAAAACTCTAATATTGTCTACTAATCATGGTACATTAAAAGTCAGCAAAATTTCTCTCACAGAGATTTAGGTCTATCTACAAAATGCACAAGAGAAAATTGATTTTTTACAGCTCGAAACTCAGCTACAACAAGAAGAATTAAAATAGAGGAGTCATCATTCTAAACCTATTTCTATTCAAAAGATTGAAACAGACTCCCATAAAGCAGCAAGGTTACATGCAGATGCAAATGTTTAGTCTGCACTTCCCAAGCCCATCATCAAAACTCAGGAACAACTTGTCCACAACAAGCACAGAATTGGTCTTGGATATGACAAGGACTTGTCCTTTCATATTCTAGACTACACCAAGCCCATTCAGTTTTAGAGTGTTGGATTCATTCATGATAGTTCATCTGCTCCTCATGACATTTCACCTTCAGTTGTTTCAGATTCTGGCCCTCTTCCACAGCAAAAACAACAATAATAGATTGTGAAATTCCAACACTGTGACCGAGTTGGCCATTTGAAAGATCATTGTTTTGATCTTCATCCATGTAAGCACTGTCATAGAACCACCCACTATTCACACAAATGCTTCAGAAACAAACGTCTTGCAAGAACAGAGATTCATCTTGGATGGATCGCTTCTTGGCAATGGGCATCAACAGCCAAGAAGATATTCCAATCACATGTCAGAACTTGTTCCAGAGTATTGAACAGTCTTGCAGTTGAGTTTTCTCCATCATCTCACCTTGTATCTGACAGGGGGGAAATGATGGTCATCCACAAGCTTCAAAGCCACAACAAACGAGCCTGAGCCATAGCCTGCCATACTATATTTACAATTGTAGCTAGAAACAAAGATGCCCCTGGGCATGCCTTCAGTTGGTAATCTGGGACACTTCCCCTAGCAGAACACTTCAGCTTCTTGCCAGTTTCGGAAGAATTCTAGGAACAAAATTGAGGACACTTACTCTAGCAGAAGACTTCATCTTCTTGCCAGTTTTGGAAGAGTTCCAGGAATTGCATTAAGCATTCCAGAGTTGTTGGTCATCCTTAAACTATCACAGGTTGAGACTTTCCTTTTCAGGTTGAAGTTCTCCCTTTTATGCAAGGTGAGACCTCCCTTTATTGGTTAAAGGTTTCCCTCTTCAAAACAATAGGAGCACTTCCTCTAGTAGAAGACTTCAGATTCTTGCTAGTTTTGGAAGATTTCCGGGAATTGCACTAAGTGTTCTAGTATTGGTGGTCATCCTTAAACCACTGCCCTTTATACCAACATTTCAGAGAGCACATTCAGCCTAGTGCTGCCATGCATTTCTGCACACTTTTTTTATTTTAGCTCTCTTCTTGGACTCATCCATAACCCGTCAGATCAAAGGGGGAATGTTGGACACCTAATCCTCAATGGGTTAGTGTGGAAGCCAAATAGACAAAAGGAGTCCAAGAGACCTTGGGATGTGGAACCCAACGGTCAAGATATGTACAATAAATGTATATCACTTATTAATAAAAATTAATTCTCATGTTTTATCTTTCAGCATGACAAACATATTATTATCACAATATTTTCATATTTAGAATAACCGTCAAAATATAGATTCTAGGATAGGGTATTACAACCTATGATTTTTCAGAGCAACAAGATAATTCAATGTTTCTTTGTAAAACCGTATATGTTCATCTCTCCACGTTTAAGGGGGAGTATTAATGGCATAGTACCTTCCATTCCATTATATTGACAATGAAAATTTGCAATTTCATATTGTAAACAACTTTTTTAACTTCATTTTACAATTTTACCAATTAAACTTATAGTTCATCGCTCCTGAAAGTTTTTAACTTCATTTTCCATTTTGATATTTTTCCAATTTTATTAATTAGAACTTATATAGTTCAACACTCATTCATATATATATCTATATATATATATATATAATATATATATTATATATATATATAATATATATATATAATATATATATATATATATAAAATAAGTCATTAAATGGATACGTGACATTTTAATTAAAAAAATTGTTTATTATGTTTTTAGAAGCTTTGAGACACACTTTGCAATTAAGTACCTAGGAAATATTATTGTGTTTATAAATGAATATGAATATTTAAGTTTTGGTTCAATATGGAGGACACACTATAACGTTCTTAAAATGAAATATTATATCAAATAATAATAATGATGATGATGATGATTAATGTCCACTAAGACTAATGTGGTCTATTGGGCATCAAGAAAAGAGAGCCTAATTGTCATTCTTCAAAACCTTGTTTTTGTGATCAAAGAGCAGGGAAAGAATCATTCCATGATCACTATAGTTGGGTTGTCTTAATAAGTCAAGAAGGTTGGAGGTGTGGTTGATGATAGGGAATTGAAAGCGGATGTGGTTAAGAATCGGGTAAAAAGGAAGTGCTTTTCATCTTCCATCTTCTTACTCTCACAAATCTGACAAATTTTATCGTCCCAGCGAATCTTGAGAGTAGAATATCGTTAGGTCTCACTCTAAAGCTCATGAGAGTTAGTTCTAATCCTATTGATATTCATTTTCTTCGTAGTGCTAGTCAACCTAGAGAGATAATTATGGTTATCGAGAGTGGGATTGATCACCTCCTTATAGTACCTTAGTTTCCTTTTACCCTCCAATGCCTTAGCATCCCACATTTTGTCCTTAAAATTGGAGGTAATGGTATCTTTAATACTTTCCTTTCTTCCCATGATGAGCTCCTCCTTAATCCCCCAAAGATTGAGCCAAGACTAAGCACTCTGATGCCACCTGTGCTTGAGGTGCAGGTGGGGGTTTTGATTAAAATTAGAAGCAAATTTTTGGAGCCTCTTGGATTCCTTATTGTGAAGCTTCTTTTATACATCAGTTATCTAAACATAGCTACACTTTCAATGGGGGACAGGCCAGCTTCGATCAAGAGGATAGGATAGGGAGTATTTCTCTTGATCTTGAGGTTATAGGTTATGAATTTCTTTTGGATCATCTCAACCTTTTTACACAACTCCCTAGATATACTACATCCCTAAACTTCGCATCCATATAAGATAACAATGTTGACGAGAGTCTCAAAGATGAACTTTTTTTGACTCCAAATGTAAATATCGGCCAACTTATAATTGTTTTCAAGCTCATAATAATTTTTCCAACCTCCAATAATTATTTTCTCGATGCTATAATTCTAGCTGAGCTGATGAGGAAAGTCAATACGCAAATATCTATAATAAGAAACCTTCTCAAGGCAATGGTTATCATAGACGCAACTAGCATGGGCGAGATTTTTGGATTTAATGATCATGACTTTAGTCCTGTCGGTATTAACTGTCATACCCATCTTGGAGCAGTAGACATGAAGAGTCTTATGTTGCTTGTCTAGGTCATCATGGCTCTTAGCAAGAAGAATGATATCATCAGCTTAAAGGAGAAGAGTAATGATAATACCAGTGAGCTTGGGGCCTTTACAACCTACAAATTTCAGACATTCCTCTAGTATATCGATGTAAATACTAAAGGTAGGGGAAAGGGGACAACCTTTCTTAAGCCCAATATTCCGTTTAATATCTTTAGACCACCCTTCATTGGTCTTAATCTTGGGAATGACAGTCTTGTAGGGGCAGATCACAACAATCCTCAGTTTTGGGGGAAGCATGATCTCTTCAAGCCTCTCCGAAAGCTTATCTCGGGGGATAGTGTCCTTAAGGAAAATATCAAGGATACCAGTTAAGGACAAGATGTGGAATGCTAAGGAGATGGAGGGTAAAAGGAAGCTACGGTAATATAAGGAGGTGATCAACCCCACCCTTGATAACTATAATTACTCTCTATGTTGACTAGAATTAAAAAGAAAATGAACATTGCTAGGATTAGAACTAACTCTCTTGAACTTCGGAGTGAGACCGAGCAGTGGTTAGCAGTGGTTACTTCAAAGACTCCCTGGAACAATAGAATTTGTCATATTTGTGATACTAAGATGGTGGAAGATGGAAAACACTTCCTTTTAGACTGGCCGGCTCTTGCCCACATCTGCTTTCAATTCCCTATCATCAACCACACCTCCAATTTTATTGACTTATTAAGCCAGCCCAACTATAACAATCTTGGAATGCTTTTTTCCCTTCTCCTTAATCACATAAACAAGATTTTGAAAAATAACAATTAGTCTCTCTTTTCTTGAAGTCCGATAGATCACATCGATCTTAATAAACGTTAATCATTATCATCATCCTATATAATTTAAAAATATATAAAAAATAAATATTTTTTTTAAGTGTTTTGATGATGAATCATATTAATGGATTTGAAATATCAATTCAAAAATCGCTCATTTATTGGAGAGTTTTTCAAAATAAAAACATTATAAATGACAGAAACGCTTGATGTCAAAATTTATTAATGATTCCACTAAAATCCTTAATTAAAGAAAACTGGCCAATAATTTTTTACAGTCACCGTTTGTAATATTTCCAAAATATTATTTAATTTTCGAACACATGTAGGGTAAGGAAATACTGTGAAAAAAAGAAAGAACTATCTGAATATGGTCTTAAAATATAGATATTACACAGATAAAAATTATCTTAAAACACACATACTACACAAAAATAAATTTTATTTAGGGAAAAGAATTATAAATCCGAAAATATAAATAAAAATGCTTAAAAATTAATATAAAAAGTTGTTATCCAAAATAAAAATACTAAACCGGGGTAATCCACCAGGAAATCGTACTTCATAAAATAGAGAGAGAAAGGACCAAAACATGATCCATTATTGTATTAGACACATGATAGTTCAACCACCGGGAGGACGGTACTTGTCGATTATTCATGATTTTACCGAAAACGCTCGGGCCGTGGTGGTGGGCAGTTAAGGTCATCGCTGGTGCACTGTGAAGGGACCGAGGGCCGCACTGGTCCTCTCTGTTTCATTTCACTCCACGTGGAATCTAGCCGTAGTGGTGGGCAGTTAAGGCCATCGCTGGTGCACTGTGAAGGGGCCGAAGGCCGCACTGGTCCTCTAGGTTTCATTTCACTCCACGTGGAATCTGGCCGTGGTGGTGGACAGCCTGAACGGTCGCGCCCATAATTTCGACACTGTGAAGGGGCCGAAGGCGGCACAGGTCCTCTCGGTTTCATTTCACTCCACATGGAATCTGGCCGTGGTGATAGGCAGTTAAGGCCATCGCTGGTGCACCGTGAAGTAGCCGAAGGCGGCACTGGTCGTTTCGGTTTCATTTCACTCCACCTGGAATCTGGGTGTGGTGGTGGACAGCCTGAACGGTCACGCCCATAATTTCGACACTGTGAAGGGGCCGAAGGCGGCACCGGTCCTCTCGGTTTCATTTCATTCCACATGGAATCTCGCCTATGCACCTGCTGCTGCTGCTCCACGTGCAGGTTGGCAGATCGCTCAGCAGCAGCAAGATTTAGAAGGAGCATTAGCGTGATGATGCAGAGAACTGCAGTATCAACCTTTTTCGTCTCCATTAATAATCGATCTCCTCCCACTGATCGCCAAAGATTGACTTCCCACACTGAATACACATAAGGATGCTCCAGGCACTTCAATGTAGATGTAAGCACCCTTAACATACATTCTGGGCAGAGGCCTGAAATATATATAGATATTTTGATCTGGGTCTGGAAGAGCGGTCGGTTTTCTCCCACGTGCTTGACAACTTAGAACTTGTGGGCATTCGCGATACTTCATGCGATTAATTAATTAATTGCAGTTACCCTACTAATAATATTATATTAATAAATTATTTATAGATAATATTATTATTTAACTGGAATAAATAATTAGTTTTAATATTATATAATTCATTCATTACTAATAATTAATTTTCAACCAAATATTATTATATAAATTAATATTTTTAATAATATTATTAACTAATTTATTATAATCCGACAGTTTTCAACTTTATTCACGTTGAATAGTCAACCTAACTATTAATATTATGTTATTATTATTTTAAATATATAAATATATTAATTATTTTATGATTATTAAACTAATTTATTATTTCATGATAACTGCTATTTTTTTAGCTAATTCACATTGAATAGGTCAACCCTGAATAATAATATATATAGAGAGAGAGAGGGGTTATTGTGAGATTATATTATATTTAACTTGATAAATAATTTGCAAATTCATACTAAATAATTAATTATTACATAATAGCTATTTTCTAATTTAATACACATATGTTCATCACATATTCCTAAATATCCTTACAATGTGATTAATCCGAAAAACTATTCTCTACATTATGTATCACAAAAGTCTTAGATCTAACATAAATATAAATTATTGATTTACTATTTTTGGCATGAAATTGTAGATAAATGAATAGAAAATATATTTTTAATAAATATAAACTATTGAATTATTTCTTTTGACATAAAGGTGTAGAGTAAATTAATATTTTGATAAATTCAATTGCTTTTGTGCCAAATTTTTCTTAGAATCAAATATTAATTTTGTTTAATGCCCTTACCAAATGCGATTATCTAATTTTCCCAAGGATTATATGCTTCCTTTCCTTGGAAATTTAAGACAAGAATAAGTGAAAGTTATGCCTTTAGAAATTATTAAATAAAATAAAATAACATTATGGTGAGAATGAGTTTTAATTGATTATCTTATATTTTTTTAATTAAAATTATTAATTTAATAAAATTAAAATTATCAAAGTTTGTTTTTTTTAATAAAGAGAATTTGTATATTTACTTTTTATTACCGAGGCGACCTAGTATTGAGGTAGTGAGATTGTCACTATATTTTTTATTAATGCAATCCCTCAAAGTTTCTATAAAGGTTCACCCTAGCCACAATGGTTAAAGGTTATCAAAGTTAATTGCATGTAGTTTGAGTAGTTGTGGGATAACTGTTATCTTCACCACCTTACGTCACCTTATAGCTTGAAGAATATAATATTTAATATGGATTTAGTACTACTTAGATATGACCCAATTATAACTAGGATATGACATGTGAATGAGTCTATAAGTTCCTACCACATTGCTGAAACTCCCACACAACTGAAGCAATCACTCACTTGCTATCAAGAGAAGAGACACACCCACCAACACCTTGTGACCTAGATGACTCTAGACTTAGAGAGAAAACAAAATCACATAGAGAATATATAAGAAGCAATAGTCCTTGGCCACAAGAAACACTTGCTACCAAGAGAAGAGACACACTCACCAACACCTTGCGACCTAGATGACTCTAGACTTAGAGAGAAAACAAAATCACATAGAGAATATATAAGAAGCAATAGTCATTGGCCATAAGAAACCAGAATCTCACAATTAGATTGAAATAATGAACCCAAATGCTACCTAAATTGGTAAGTCCACTGCATCATTCAGAAAATCATATTAATGATTATGGGATGATGCAAAACACAAAATTGAATAGAAAAATAAACAATTTTATTATATTGCATGAAAAAAATAAACATAGATTAGATTCCTTATCTTTATAAAATATTACATGGGATAAATAAAAACGTTAAAAAATTCACTCAATCATAGACTCAATGTTACCTATTCTCTTTTTGTAAAAGGGTAACCCCAACCTAAAGCTATGAATCAATAAAAAAGGGTTCCTAGGTGAAATTTAAAACTCACACCAACGCAACAATAAAAATCTTGCAATATATTCAACCACACAACAGACCCAACTTACTAGCTCTTTTTTCCCTCTTGACTCACCTCCATGTTCGAATCATTTTAATTGCATGCATAAAAGTAAAGAGTAATAATTGAAATCCTTAAGGTAGTAAGTTATGTATATAATATATTATATTATATATATATATAAACATCTCTTATAGAATGTTATCAATGTAATTATTTGTTATTTACAAATACACTTTATATTATTAATTATTATGCATGTCTTTAACAAATTAATTAAAACGTTTTTAGTTTTTGGTTTCTAGTTCGAGATATAATTTTAGTTATTTAATAATTAATTTACATTTAAATATAAATTTTAATTATTTATAATTAGCTTTTATTTGATTTATTTCCAAAATAATTTTTTAATTCAAAATAAATCATAATATTTTAGATACAATTAATAACTTTTATTAATTTATAACTAGTTATATATAACTAGTTTTTTTAATTAAATAAATGATAATAGTAAAATTTAAAATAGTTTTTTCCTTCAAAGTTAGACAATTAATTTAATTCCTTATATTTATTATTGTTTTTAACTCATACAAGAGTCGATTGCTCTGTTGTTTCAATATATTTATTATATTTATTTTTATAGTTTGTACCAAAAAGCAATAAAAAAATATATTTAAGTATAAAAGTCAATATTGATTTATTAAAAAGATCTCTTATTACAGTTAGTAAAGTCCATTATCATTATCATTGTCGACATGTAACTTATCAAAAAATTTATTTGGACACTGTCTCATCAATGTTATTATTAACATGGATGATATTCTATATATAGTTATTTATAAAAAAGTAATTTGAGTTTCACCTACCTCGACGTAGTTGTTATTCATTCTCTATATTATCGACATGTTAAAATATTGTCGAGTATATTATTTTCAGGATCAAGAAATTATATTATAGAGTATGTATGAGCAAAGAAGTGTGTTGTATAAGATTTTTTACCACAGACAGAAATATCTCCTCTAGGTCTAGTGGATTGGCCTAGAACTATAGAAAGAAAAAGGTCTCAATGTTTTCCTTAATGTAAGTAGATGAAGCGATGAAACCTATTTGGAATATGTCATATGTTTTGCTCTTTCTTTAGCTTGAATGCTTCAATCCTAGCTCCAGTTGCGAAAATTAGAACTTGCCCAACAAGACAACACAAGCCAAGAAACCGTGAGATCTATGTAGTATCATCTATGTACTTTATTCAGTAGTTCAACATGGTATTGAAATACTTGAAATAAGGACATCACATATTGGAAAAAAAGAACTATTTTTATTGATATAAATGGAATGAGTTACAACCATAATTAGGTGTTGATCTTGTAAAAGAGCTCCTCCAAGTTATTGACTTGTCCTTCCTTTGTCACTAGTGCACCTCCAATCACCCTAAATGCATGAAAATATCACTTTCACAATAGTAGAATAAGGGTAGAATCACTCTCCAAAATCCAACCAAAAAATAACCAAGTTGTTGTGGAATGAGGTAAATATATAGGAAGGAGAGGTAGTTCATGAACTCTTATCCATTTACCAATCTAGGCTTGAGATCCAAAAGTGGTGGGAGGATGACCTCAACGGATAAGATGGTGATTTCATCAAGGTGGAATTAGATAGGATTCAAATGTTTATCCAAGGTAAATGGTTGAAACAAACTCTGGAAGCTTTTATAAGAGGAAGCTTTAGATTTTTTTATTTTTTCTTGAATTCCTAGAATCAACACACCCTTACAGTTATGTAGGGTTCACTGCATATCACTGATCCAAGTGGATATTGGTGGCCAAATACCAACTCCACTTGGACCCACACCATTGTTTCTTTCAATTTTTCAGTTTCCTTAATTGTAACACAATTTACTATTTTTAGCAGTTTTTTGGTTCTTGAACTTCTGGAGCCATTTTGAGGCCCTAGACACTATTTTTTGGGAAACCTGGGAGCAACATCAGTCCACCGATCGATGTTGCTCTTCCCAAAGTTGTAGTCCTCAGATGGATCTTTCTAACGAGGTATTGTGCCTGTCAAACGAAGATCTCATGCCAAAGTTACGACCCTGGGAAGTTGATGTACCAATTTACCCAAAACGGGACCTATAGTTTGGCACTTCATCTCCTAGGGTTAGGTTTTTGGATGTTTAGGGTTTTCCATTATTTTTCAACAATAAATAGGCCTTCGAGCCTCATTGTAAGACATTTTAGAGGCATGTAGCTACCACAACTCATCTCAAAGATAAGTTACCATCGCCCTAGCTAGTTTATTTCCATTTTTGTTTGTAAGCTTATTTCAGTATTTTCTTGTGTTCCTGTTTAAATCCAGATCAGTGGTATCAAAGAGGCATGCTCTTTCTGTCTTTCTTTACATGTCCCCAACAAGGTAGGGATATAAGGAGTTAGGGCTTGAACTGGTTGAACCTTTGCAAGACCAGCCTCGTAAATCCTAACGGCCTCCCATGGCAAATGAAAAGAAAGATGAGGGAGCATGGGATCCTATCAAAATATTACTTGAAGAGGCCCTTGAGTGACAAAGGAACGTGAGGATGGACAACGTTTCCTAGATCCTTCAGTGGCTACCCAGGGGCGACACATCTACTTCCAACAGCTACTCCAGAAGCGCCACATCCTTTAAGGTACAAGTTGACTTTGACATTCCCATATTTGAGGGTCAGATAGATGCAAACACCATAGATAAATGGTTAAATCTGCTAGAAGGACATTTTTTGTTCATGATTTTTCAGGCAGGGAAAATATTACTTTCGCTCTTCTCAAAGCCACCTCCCACGTCAAGGACTGGTGGGAAACCTACTGTGAGCAGATGGATGAAAGTACAGCCTTACTATTTTCAGCTGGCCATCAAGGAGAAGTACCACCCTGTTGGAAGCTATGAGGATCAATACATAAAGTGGACCACACTGTGGTAGGGAAGGGACCAAGATGTTCCAGAGTTTACCAATATTTTCCATACCCTTCGCACAAAGTTGGGTATCAAGGATTCAGAGAAACATTTGGTACTCAAATACTGCAGCTACCTGCACAGGTACATCTAGGGCGAAATAGAATTCCTGAACATCTCCTCGCTCGCCATGACATAGTGATATTCCATCAAGAATAAGGAAAAGTTTAAACAAAAGAAGTGAGACTTTGTATCTACAAATCCAAAGCAAGGGAAAGGTGCCCATGAACCATAGAACAAAGGAAAAAGCTAAGGCAGGGAAACCCAAGACAACTTTCGAAAGCTGCAAGTAAAGAACAATGTCTTGAAGCTGAAAAAGGACATGGGAAAGTGGTGTGAGTTCCATAAGATCTCCACTCACAACACAAGTGAGTGTTGATCCAAACAGTCACTGGTGGTCGAGCTAAAGGTTCAGAATCAGATGCATGTTCCAACTCTGTGTTAGAACCCAACAAAGGGAATGACAAAGGTAAGTGGATTATCGATGTGGATCCCAACACCACTGTTTACACCATGAAGATCTAGAAGGAGGAACCTGAAGATACAGAGGAGGAGGAGCACCTCTTCCACTCCTAGATGGGGGTAAAGGGCTCCCCGCTACAGTTCATTGTCGATAGTGAGAGCCAAAAGAACCTCATTTAGGTAGATGTTGTGAAGCAGCTGGGATTACCAACCATAGCACATCCATAACCGTACACCATCGAATGGATTCACCAAGGACAGGATCTTTGCATTAGCCCGCAATGTCACCTTCCATACAACATCAAGCCCTTCACAGATGAGGTATTGTGTGACATTTCCTTGATGTTTGTGATGTATTATTAGGAAAACCATACTTGTGGAAGAGACATGTTTTGTATGAATCAAGGCCTCATGCTGTTATTGTTACTTTGAGAAATAAGTTCTATAGGATACATGAGGTAGCACCACCTACCATCATCTCTTTGGTTACTGCAAAACAACGCAGTGAGTTCATTTCCAAAATTGAGAAAAAAAATTTCCTGATGATACACCATTAAGGACAGAAGAAGATGGTGGCCATGACCTCCAGATAAGGCCCCTTCGCACGACAACTACACATGGACAAGGTCGTGGAGGAGTACAAGGACATCCTCACCTCCCCCGCCGAGGTTCCTTTGCACTGTCAAGTCAAGCACTCCATCGATCTAACCCTAGGTGCATCACTGTCCAATGGACCAATCTATCAACGCTCTATTCTGGAAAACAATGCAATCAAGAGGTAGATTCAGGAGCTACTGCAGAAAGGTCACATCTGTCCGAGCTCATCACCCTATGGGAGCCCCATCATGTTGGTAAGAAAGAAGGATGGGACTTGGAGACTCTGTATTGAATATGGGGCATTGAACAAGATCACTATCTGGAATAGGTACTCGTTCCTATAGATAGATGACCTCCTAGAGCAACTGAAGGGGGCAAATATTTCAGCAAGATCAATTTCAAGTCAGGATATCACCAGGTACCAATCAGACCCTCCGATGTGTGGAAGACTGCCTTCAAAGCTTAGGGCCTTTCCAAATGGTTAGTTATGCGTTTCAGGTTGACGAATGCTATTGCAACCTTCATGAGGCTAATGGATGATATCTTGTGTCCATTCACCAACTCATTTTTAGTGGTATACTTGGATGACATCCTGATCTTCAGCTAAAGCTGGGAAGAGCACCTCCACCACATCTTACAAGTTCTCCAAAAGCCGTGGCAACACAAGCTATGTGCTAATTTCGAGAAATGCACTTTTGGCATGACCTAGGTTCAGTATCTAGGATACATTATTGATGAATGGGGGGTGAATGTGGATCCAACCAAGATCCAAGTCATTCGAGATTGCCCATCTCCAACCACTCTGACAAAGCTCCACAACTTTCTAGGTCTTGCCAACTTCTATCGTAGGTTCGTGTTGGGATTTTCCCATATCACTTGGCCCTTGAGTCAAGTCACCAAGGGAGGAGTGAAAGAAAATTTATTTTGGTCTGAATCTCAATAGAAGGCATTCACAGAGTTGAAACATTGCCTCTACTCGACACTAGTGCTTGCATTACCAGACTTGAAACAACCATTTGAGATCGAGACAGATGCCTCTCACTATGCTATTGGGGAAGTCCTTACTCAACACGAGCATCCAGTGGCATATCATAGTGAGACACTTTCAGACATATTCTAGAAGTATCCTACTTATGAAAAAGAGATGTATTCCATTATGGAGGCCTGTCGACAATGGAAGCATTACATTTTGGGGAAGGAAATGGTCATCCACATAGACCACTAGCCCCTATAGTTCCTATAGACCTAAGGTAAATTGCAGAATGATCGCCATCAGAAGTGGTCCACATACCTGCAACAGTTCCATTGGAATATCAATTATAAGAAGGGCACCACCAATAATGTTGCATATTTCCTCAGTCAGCCACTGACCATAGCATTAACCATTGTGCTCAACTCTTGTGGGCATGAGACTTCTGATTGGCCACTTCTCTACAAAAGCGACCTAGAATTCAGCCACACATACCATACACTCTTGGAGGGTCAACATGTTCTAGATTTTCACCTCTAGGATGCCCTGTTATGCCACCTAGGTCACCTTTGTGTTCCTTCAATCGAGTGTGCCAAGATGATTTTGGAAGCACAATACAGTTGGGTTGCTAGGCATTTCAGGGTTGAGAAAATAGTGGCAGTATTGTAGAAGTATTTCTATTGGTCAAATCTTTGACAAGATGTCGGGAAGTACATTAGATCCTGCACTGCCTACACCATTGCCAAACTAACCATCAAGAATCAAGGCCTCTATACCTCGTTGCCTACCCCTAATCGACCTTGGGAATCCACCTCCATGGATTACATGTCGGGTCTTCCTTCTACTAAGCATGGAAACAACTATGTTTTTTTGGTCGTCGACAAGTTCTCAAAGATGGCCATTATGGCAGCCTGCAAGAAGAATATCATAGTAGAAGACACTGCTAAAATATTCTTTGAACGAGTGTGGGTACACTTTGGGGTCCCACAGTATATCATCTGAGATTGGGACAACAGGTTCCACAGTACATTTTGGTCCAGTCTCTGGTTGATGCTGGAAACCAAACTCACTAAGTCCACAGCCTTCCATCCCCAAACTGATGGCCAGACAGAGGTTGTCAACAGGATGATCGTACACATTCTACGCATGTACAACTCAAAGCATCCATGCACATGGGATGAGAGCCTCCCCTATGTTTAGCAAAACTATAATTTGGCTCTCCATATCTTAAATGGCCGCATCCCTTTTCAAGTGGGCTTTGGATTCTAGCCACTATGTCCCATTGATGTGGCCATGTCATTTGTAGCTACTCAAGATTTGGCTCATATCTAGTCTAAAATAGATAAGGCAAACAACTTCATTAAGCACATCCAACATATCTACCAACAGGTCCATGATCCCTTCATTGAGCTTCTCACCTTAGCTACTCCATGTACTTGTCGATATCTAGTCAGAATTGGTTCTTGTGTTTAGCCTTGGTGAGGGAACCGATTGAAGGTATCATCCGCGTTCCCACCATGACATCCAAACTCTTGTACAACCATGCATATGAGGGATGTATGCTGGTGATGAATGGGCTGAGCTAATCATAGTTCTAGATCAACATTTGGAAATTTTATCTCTCCAGCTCTATTTGGGGCTTCATCATCTTAGGGAAGTGAAGTGGTACCCTTTGAACCACATTGTCCACTTTTGCACACGAGCAATGGAAATATGTACGTCCCTAAGAGTTTGGACAAACATTTTCTCCATTGTTATAATCCATGCACATGGACAACTGCTTTATGCACAGTGAAAAATCTATCATAGAGCTTCAACATGCTAGTATCAAGTGTTGATACTTCATCAAGTATCACTTTCCTCATCTCTGCCATTGCGGAAACTAAGCTCTGCTCTATAGGTTGTTTTTCCTCTTGCCTGGGCACCTGCAAGTTCTTTTCCATTATTTCATTCTCAACCAGTAGGAACTTAACATTAGAGCTTGTGGCTCCTGCATAGGCCAATGGGGCATGGACAATGACAACTAGATGTGTCTTACATCTAACGCTATCACGCTTTCCTCGATGGATATAGGTGACACGTGATCATTCAGAAATTGTTTTCTCTATGCCTATACAACATTTTTCTGCAACTCATCAAATGAGAGATTGTACACATCCATAATTGAATCATCCTCAAGGAGAGGAAAATCTCCTTGCTCGCTCGGGAAGGGTTCTGACATTAGAGGTGTAGGAGATTGACAGGTGACCTCATGTGCTCTTAGCATGATTCCAATGGCTTCATTCTATGTCTCATCCCCCAACTCCACGTATGTTGCCTCAATCTGTTGAGCAAGTTCCGGTTCCTACATTTGTTAACCGTATTCTTTATTTGTCGGTTATTTTGAATTCTCAACCTATATAAGTGTTATTAGTTTTCTCATCACACCTTGCCTTTCTTCTTTCTCCTATTTCTTCTTCTCTTCCCTTTCTTTCCTTCTCATCTCCTACTCTTCCTTCAACTTCTTCTCCATTTCCTCCAACTTTAATTTTGCTTCCTCCAACATTTTATTTTCTTTTTTCCTTCTCTATTCCCTCTTTATCTGATGTTGCCTCATTGCCTCGGCTGCCAAATATTATTTCTCAGTGATAGGATAATCTCTCATCTTGTAGCTTTGCTCAGCCTCTGGGTTCTCAGAAATATTCCTCTTACCTTTGTCCTGCACCAGAATCTTGCTTATTGTTTTTGTTGTTGTTTCTTCCTACATTGTTGTTGCCTATAGAGAAGCCTTCTACGCTGTGGCTATACTGACCAACTCGTGGAGCTTCGAGTCATTGTAATAGTACCTACAATTGTCCTCCCCATGCTAGTGAAATTTCCCATCGATCCATGGATAAAACACCTTCGCACAGTGGTTCTTGCAAACACTAAGGGGATCATACAGATTGAAGTCTTTTGTGTTGAACTCAAATTTCAATATCTCTATAACTTCATAATCAACATATTTTAAGCTTTTAATCTTGTAGAATCTTATTTGCAAAGGAAGAGTGCGCCATGGTGCCTTCTTCTTCCTGTGCAGTCCTAATGATGAGCCTATGGAGAGGTGATATGAGACCTCTTGCATGACCATCTTGTCCGTGGCATACATTGGTAGAACATACAGAGGCTTCTCTTCACCAAACACTTAAATGAAGGTGCCATTGGGTGAGGCATACCAATATGTAATGTTAACTATTTCCTCCATCACTTCTTGGGACATGCAAGGTGGATCTCGCTTAAAGATCAACTTGTACAATAGGATGATCAAATGATCAGTCGGCCTTGACATTACTCCTCAGTGAATAAAATCGGGAAGAAACTTGCAATAAATATTGACTGCAGTCTCTTTCATTTTCCATGTCCAGCTCATGCTAGGAAACTGGTGTTTGGAACAGATTACATCTAGTAAATATGTAGACATGTAAAATCTTGCTTTCTCATCCTTGGGCATATTCTGGGTGTTGGTCTCATGGAATTTCACCTAATCAGCCAACAAGTCTAACTAGTTGAATGGTCATCCATCACTCACTTACTAGTCTAATACAACTACCTAACCTTCAGGGAAGGCCTCAGTGCTCTCTTTACTGTATACTCGGCATGCAAATATGATCACCAATTGCTAGGCCTTCTTAGAGACTTTGTCTTGTAAACATGATTAGGCGTCTATTTGAACTTTGATGGCTCTTTCACCTAGTGCTTGACTATATCTCTCATGTTCACCTGGTTGTGGGTGACATAAAAAAATGTGTCCATGCGCCCCACTGACTGAGGTGAATGAAACATATGATGATAGTTCTCTGCTCTAAAAGTGGAAATTTCTATCCCCGTAGCACTGCTCAATGTCATAGTATCTGTATCTGTGTGTGAGACAATCTAATTGTTAATGTCCACATATGGGAATGTGAGGTACGTATAAGAAACCTTGTAAAATATTAACCATTGGATACTAATATAAACTTGTCAGTCCTCTAAGTCCTCCTTGAATTCCTCCGCAAAGATATATCCTTGAATCGTTGTCATCTCAACTTGGTGCCCTTCTCAATTAATAGCTCAATGTATGCATAAATTGGGAAGTTAACTACAACCTTCTCAATTGTCTCCCTAGTACTACTCTCGATAGTTTCCTTTGATGCAACTTCCTTGGAAGCCATGTTAACTATAACTTCTAGAGAGATTCTCAACAACTATTGTACCTAGAGATAGAGAGGACACTCAAAGCATGAAAATATGAGCATTAAACCAAAAGCACTTCACGACAAGATCAAGCAACAAATTGGGAAAATGCTAGGAGGGATCACATAATCCTAGTTCACAAAGGTGACTAATTACCTACTAGAACTACACATTGTATAGTCCCAGTTGTCAGCGAGGGAGGCTTGCTAACTGGAACTACACAATGCGTAGTTCAGTCTAGGCGCAAACTAGAAGAAGCTGTGAATTGTGTAGTCTCAGTGGCCAGGACTAGAGAGGCTGGCTCTAGGAACTACACAGTGCATAGTTCCTACTAAGCGAAGGCTACCTCTGCACAATTCCAAAAGCCAAGGCTAGGGCTTTAATCTCCCAGAATACGTAGTGCATGGAAGGGAAAGCGAGATCCGGATAAAGGAAGCCTAAATATGCCCAAGAGGAGTGTGAAAACAAGTAGATCTGAAGGATGGTGAGATGTTGAGTGAATATATCACTGAGTGATGATGCATGCAAGTAAAAAAAGTGCAAGAATCAATCAAAGTGAAGGAAAATGAAGCATGTGGAGAGAGTCTTCTTAACGATTATCGTTAGACAAAAAATTGGGTAATGCAAGTGACACTTGGGAAAGGTAATGAAAAACTTGAAACAACACTTCTACAAGCTATAAAAAACTAAAACACCAATAGGTGTTCAACAAAACAAGTGAAACAACACTCTCACAAGGTAAACAAGAAAAAGCAACAGAGAAAGCAACAAAACGCTAGAAAAGCAAGCCTTATCCTAAAAAGCGACGACGATCACACTAAAGGTTTCTTGATCTCCTCAGGAATTCTAGAGCTCCATGATCAAATGTGAAAATGAGATCTAGCTATTCCAATTAAATATATTTGTTCAATTAAGGGTTTATGATGTGAAGGACAAAAAACAAAGAAAAGTCGCCACTTGGCGATAATTTCCAAAATAACTCATGTCTCCTCTAAGCTGCTAAAAATAGATCCATATTTTATAGGGATGGTTTTTTGCTTTTTTTATTTTTTATTTTTCGAGAAACATTTCCATGCATTTCCCATAGAGATTGGGTAGTTCTGGGAAGGACTGGGAAACTCACTGACTCATGCATTGAGCATCTTCTGAGCAAGTGGCTTATGTGCAATTTTAGGGTTGAGTGCCTTTGGGTTGCCTCTCAGGTTCCGCACAATTTCCTAGCTGAAGGCTAGCTTTTAGTTGGATCTGAGAAATTTTGGAGCTAAAGGCTCACTGTTAGCTTGGACTAAAAAATTCACAAGAGAAAGTCTGGTTTCCCTTAAGGATTGTGCAGTTCTCTAAGGCAAGCCCTGAATTGGGTTGAAACCAATTCAAGATATCAACTTATGGGTCAGATAACAAATGTAGTAGGAAAACATAAGCCATGATGCTTAGATGAAGATCACTAAAACCACAAGTACATGGGTTAGTACAAGATGAGAAGTTGTAATTTAGACGGGAGGCTCCAAAACAAAGCATATGCAAAATTTTGGAGGGTGGTTGTAGCCACTACAACATTTGTGACACACTGGTAGAACTATAGCTCTATATATGGACCTTGTCTCATATAAAGCGAGTCAAACTCTTTCAAAAGTATTGTTTGATTCTTTGGTTGTCATAGCTTATTCACTAGCTTGAGTTAAAGATGTAGTCCCTGCCATTCTCTTTATCGAAAACAAACATACCAAGCCAAAAAAAATGATTTTTTTTATTGGAGATGACAAGTATATAAATTCATAAATAATATATATTGTCAGTGTTTTAGCTTCATCTATGTTGTTTCTCCACTGCCAGCAGATTTGGATAGTACCCCGCAGAGTCACTTCAGGAATATAAGCATTGCTCCATTTCCAGCGAACCTAGATAGTACCCTAGTGGAGTTACTTGCTTCACCTCTCTATGCAGGAATCCTTTCTCTTATTTCGACTTTATTTTATTTTGTTCATTTTTATTTTTTAAGAACTTGTTAGTTCCCTATAATACTAGTGATTACCCCATTACTTTTGTCATTGTATTCCTTATTGTCATTGTTGTGACCCTATTGTCCCCATATTGTTATTATTGTGCACCCGAGAAGCCTACTACTATTATTTATGTGGACTTATATTATTATGGTTAGGTCAGCTTGGGTTATATTGTGACCCCTTAGACTCCCATATATAGAAAGGAGGTTTTGTCATTTGTATCATTGAATAATTTCTCATTTGTACAATGTAAAGGAGGTTGCCCCCTTGAAGAGGCTGAATTATAAAGTGTTGATCTATATTTTCTATCTTTTTGTGAGCTAGTTTCATAACATTTAGTATGAGAGCTGTGGATTCTAGGGTTTCGCTACTCCAAACAGGTCAACGTGGCATTTTCTCTATAACATTTTTTCTGTGACATTTTAGATGCTAAAAAAAACCCATTTAGGTTGAAATAGTTCTAAACCTCGTGTCCAAATTTCAGATATTTTTGCACTATATTTGTGGTGATATGATCTGAGGAAGTTGGCCTTTTTGCAGACTCCCGAATTACATTCCAAACAGGTGACCTAGGGAAAATAGTCATAACTTTTGTTTTGTACATCAAATTGAAATTTCGTAAGAAGATATAGAAAGAGGATGGACTGTAGTTTCTTGTATATATTTTTTAGATCCTAAGGTAAAAATAGTGACACGTGTCACTTCATAAAATTTCACTCTTTTGGAAAGATATATAATTAGGTCATATTGGGAGATTGTGCATAACTCTTTCTTGGAGAATCTAAATTCGATCAGACTGCTGGCATTGGAAAGAGGACATAAAGGGCTACTGCAAGTCGCAATTTTAGATCTGGAAGATCCAAAATTACAGAGATACATCAGATTCAATATCGAGTGCCTACAAAATGAAAAAGGGTGTGTATTCTTTTTAATATTTGTATAAGCTTGGCTTGAAAAATTAGTTTGAAGGAATTCAAATGGCATAGTGAAGCATTATTATCAGTAATTAATGCCCCAAAGAAAGAAAATGGAAACACCTAGTAAACAACATGAAAGCTCTAGCATGAATCATGAAGAAGAGGAAGAAATGCTACATGATATATCAAAATTACAAGACCAAGTGCAACAAATGTCACTCTCAAAAAAGCTAACAGAAGCTAAGATAAATGGCATGGAATCTAAGATAAATGGTGTGGCAACTAAGATGAATGGCATGGAAGCTAAGATGAATGGTATGGAAACTAAGATGGAAGGCATGGAAGCTAAGATGGATGGCATGGAAGCTAAGATGGATGGTATGAAAACATTGTTACTAGAAACGCTTCAAATGGAAGAAAGGTAGGAGAGGAAACTCATAATGAGAACAAAAGGAATTTTAATCATGATTTGAAGAATGACAAAATGGAAGATTTGAAGAAAGACATTGAAGGATTGAATGAAGTTTTGACAAATTTGCTACAAGAAAGGCTTATTAATGGCCAAAATGTTGTAGAGGAAACTCATGATGAGAACAAAAGAAATGTTAATCATGATTTCATAGACTCTAACAATGGAACAAAGACCCAACATGTCCCAAAGATCGATATGAGGAATTTTGATGGCAAGGATCCCGTAACATGGATACTATAGATGGAGCAATTTTTCAATCTCCATAATGTGAAAAACACACAAAAGGTATGCATTGAAACTTTATATTTGGAACCAAACCAGTTTGTATGGTATCAATGGCTTTACTCTCAAAAAGAAATTGTGACTTGGGAAATTTTTACGGAAGAAATGACGCCACATTATGAGGATACGAAAAACATTTTTTTGTTAACCAATTGATAAACCTCAAACAAAAGGGTTGAATGAGGGAGCACATTGAGGACTTCCAAAAATTGAATATAAGGGTAAAACATATTCCAGAGGAGCATAGAATTGATACGTTCATAGGGAATTTAAAGGATAACATCCAACATGAGGTTCACCTTTGGGAACCTGATTCTAGAGAAGGCATTCAGGTTGGAAAGAAAAATGGGAAGCAAAATTATGGCAACAAGGAAGCCTACCACTCACAATTATAAGGATGTAAGTGTTGTTTCCCCCAGCCATCCAAAGCCTACAAGGTTGACACCCCAAAACGTGGAAGAAAAAAAAGCAAAAGGGCTTTGTTATAATTATGATAGAAAATACACTAAAGGTCATAAGTGTGCTGAGAAGAAATTATTTTACATAGATTATGAAGAGGAGGAAGAAAAGGAAAAGGAAACATTAAAAGAAGAGGATATACACCAGGTACAAACCCTAGAGAAAGAAGAAATGAATCCGACCATATCTTGTAATGCATTGGCTAGAATTACCACTCCTCAAACTATCAAGATAGAAAGACATATCAAGAAGAAAAAGGTAATAGTGTTGATTGATTCCGAAAGTACCCATAATTTTATTCTTTGTAAGATAGCCAAGGAATTGAATTGCTTCTTATATCCAGCACTAGAGTGTCAAGTGATGCTTGCAAGTGGAGGAACCACAAATTGCTCTGGAAAGTGCCATAATATCAAGCTGTCCATAGGAGAATATGTGTTGAATAGCCCAATTCTTTCCATTCCAATGGGTGGTGTTGATGTTCTGCTAGGAGTCCAATGGCTACAATCCTTGGATACAATAGCTTTTAATTTTCAGGAACCTTTCATGAAATTTTATTTGGAAGGAAAGGGAGTTGAATTAGGAGGTATCGAAGGGAAGAAAGGAAAGATAATCAGCTCTAATGGAATGAAAAAGCTTCTAAGGAAAGAACAATGGGGTGTAATTTCCCAATTATGTTCACTAGAGGTTCCCACATCAAAATCATCTATCTCTCCAGATCTCCAAAAAGTCTTGGAAAATAAGGATGGATCTGCTCCAGTAGTATTGGTGCACAATAAGGATGGATCATGGCGCATGTGTCCAGATTATAGGGAGCTCAACAAACTCACTATTAAATATAAATTTCCCATTAGTATCATTGATGAACTATTGGGTGAATTGCATGGATCGATTTACTTCACTAAGTTGGATCTTCATTCAGGATATCATCAAATCAGAATGAAGACTAGAGACATTCTAAAAAAAGAATTTAGAACTCATGACGATCATTATGAATTTTTGGTCATGCCTTTTGGCCTTACCAATGCACCTTCTACATTTCAAGGTTTGATGAATTCCATTTTCAAACCCTTCCTTAGAAAATTTGTGTTAGTATTTTTTCATGATATACTAATTTATAGAAAGTCTTGGAAGGATCATGTTCAACACGTTGACAGGGTGCTCAACCTATTGAAGGAGAAAAATTATATGCAAAATGTTCCAAATATTTCTTTGGAGTACAAGATGTGGAATATCTAGGTCATATTGTATCTCATGAAGGTGTTAAGGTAGACCCCACAAAAATTAAAGCCATTAAGGAATGGAAAATCCTCACATCCATAAAGCATCTGTGAGGATTTCTCGGGTTGATAGGGTATTACCACAAGTTTGTTAGGAATTATGGGAGAATAGCAGCACCTCTAACAATATTATTGAAGAAACATTCATTTTTATGGACTCTAGAACCAACGAAGGCCTTTGAACATCTTAAAGAGGTAATGTGCCAAGCATCGGTCTTAGCTATGCCAGACTTCACAAAAACCTTTATTGTGGAATGTGATGCCTCAGGAAATGGAATTGGTGTTGTTTTAATGCAAGAAGAAAGACCCATTGCTTTCAAAAGTCATCCAATCAAAGGAAGGTATTTAGACAAAGCTATTTACGAAAAGGAAATGTTGGAAATACTACATGCACTTAAGAAATGGTGACCATACCTAATGGGAAGACACTTGAAGGTAAAAATGGATCATGATAGTCTTAAATAGTTTTTAGAACAAAGATTTTCTTCAGAAGAGCAGCAAAAATGGGTCACAAGAGATGTTGGGTTATGACTTTGAAATCATCTACAAAAAATGGAAGAAAAATTTTGTGGCAGATGCACTCTCAAGAAAGGATGAGGATGTAGCATTGCTTGGTGTCATATCTGTTATCCAACCAAATTGGATAAATGAGGCAAGGGATGAATGGAAGAATGACAAAGAAGTGGGGGCACTCATTCAAAATTTACAACAAGATCCCAGTGCATATGATACATTTAGTTGGAAAAATTATAAATTATGGTACAAAGATCATTTATACGTATGTAAGAATTCCCAACTCAAACAAAAGATTCTAATGGAATTGCATGCCTCTCCCTTAGGAGGCCACTCGGGATTTTTAAAGACTTACCACAGGGTTAAGAAGGAATTATTTTGGGATGGCCTTAAATCTGATATTCAAAAGTTTGTGGCAGAATGTTTGGTTTGCCAACAAAATAGAGTTGAAACAATTAAGACCTTGGGTATACTACAACCTTTATCCATTCCAAGTAAATGTTGGGAGGAGGTTTCAATGGATTTTATCACAGGGCCCAAATCCAAAGGGAAGAGTGTCATCATGGTAGTAGTTGACAGACTTACCAAGTATGCACACTTTTGTGCATTATCTCATCCATTTAAGGCCAGTAAAGTTTCTACTACATTTATGGAAACCATTCAAAACCTACATGGAAACCCAAAGATTATTGTAAGTGACAGAGATCCCATCTTCATTAGAAATTTTTGGACAAATTTTTTTTCTTGTCTTGGTACTCAATTAGTTCATAGTTCATCTTATCATCCTCAATCTGATGGGCAAACTGAGATAGTAAACAAATGTTTGGAAGGATATCTCTGTTTCTTTGTATCAGTTAAACAGACACATTGGGTCAAATGGTTGCCTTTCGTTGAATCGTGGTATAACACTTCTTTCTATACTTCAACAAAAATGACCCCATTTATGGCACTTTATGGATATCACCCACCATCCATCACATCATATTTAAGAGAAAATTCTAAGGTTCAAGCAGTGGAAGATCACATCAAGAATCAACAACAAGTTCTCCAACTCTTAAAGGGTAACCTTGCCTTGGCACAGAATAGAATGAAACAACAAGCGGATCAACATCGCAGCGAAAGAAGTTTGATGTACATGATTGGGCATTTCTACGGCTACAACCATATGAAAAAATGTCCCTCAAGCAAGATGAGAAGGATAAAAAATTATCACCAAAGTATTATGGTCCATACAAAGTGTTGTAAAAGATAGGTACAATGGCATACAAATTGGAGCTTCCTGCAGCTTCCTGAGTGCACGCACTTTTCCATGTTTCATGCTTAAAGAAGGTATAGGTGATAAGCTCCGAGTTCAAACAATATTGCCAGAACTTGACGAGGAAGGAAAGATCATATTGGAACTTGAAGCAGTTAAAGAAACAAGAACTCGACAACTACAAAATCGATCAATTTCATAGTATCTCATCAAGTGGAAGAAATTACCCATTGAAGACTCCACATGGGAGGATGAAATTTTTTTACAGAAGCATCCAGAACTACTCAAGCGTTGAGGACAACACTTTTTTGAAGGAGAGGGGCATGTTAAGTCCTTATGATACTAGTGATTACCCCATTAATTTTGTCATTGTATTCCTTATTGTCATTGTTGTGACCCTATTGTCCCCATATTGTTATTATTGTGAACCCTAGAAGCCCACTATTATTATTTATGTGGCCTTATATTATTATGGTTAGGTCAGCTTGGGTTATATTGTGACCCCTTAGACTCCTATATAGAGAAAGGAGGTTTTTTCATTTGTATCATTGAAGAATTGTTCATTTGAGTAATATAAAGGAGGTTCCCCCCTCAAAGAGGCTAAATTATAAGGCATTGATCTATCTTTTCTATCTTTTTGTGAGTTGGTTTCATAACAGAACTATTCATAAGCACTTATTTATTTCATAAGGTGGAAGAGTGATCTTGACTTATTGAGAGAAGAAGAGGTTGTCCCTTTAGAGAAGGATGTTGGTATATATGTTTGACATACTTGTTAAGGTTCTATCCCTTTCCTTACTCTACTTGATAAGTTTACAAGGTTTAACCTAATATAGAAAACTAATTAGAGTAGGCGGATTCACTAATTAAGAGTGCAAGCATTGTGATTTCACCATGACTATCTCTAAAAGGAACGTATTTTCCATCACTGTAGCATTGACTAAAAGATATGAAATATTATCATAAAGAGATGGAATAGATATATAACCATGTTTTGGTAGTTGTACAAGATCCTCTTGGATTTCACCCTTCTTGTTTCAGGAAGCTAAACACGGTTTCATTCAGAAAGTATCTTATGGGTGCACAAACAAACAAGCCAAGGAAAGAAGTGAAATGAAAGGAAAACAAAGTAATAAAATAAAAAACAAACAAAGAAATAAAACACTACTCCTACTCCTAATCTATCTAGAGAATGGGTCAACTCACATGAAGTGATATTTCCAATGCAGCCACTAATGCATTGGTTGACCCATGTAGGTGACATCATAATTTACAAGATATTCAAGCATACTAATAGACAAGAAAGATAAAACAATGCAAACAAGGACGTTTGAAGCTTCAATACATCCACATAAAAATAAATCTTGAAATCACATGAAAGGCACCTTGGATGTGTATTATGGTGTCATGTTACATTGTGCATGGAAGACAAGCATGTACATCCCTTTGAACATGCAAAACGAGCAAACATGAAGAAAGAAGAAAACTTTCACTTCGCAACAATGCTTGCTACGTATGACTCCTCCAATGCATGAACAATAGGATCACGTGATTCTGGTGGAGGATGTGAAAATGTGATATGGATTGATCTTCAATGTGATCAGGAGAGTGATGAGGAGTCTGGAGAGATTTCTGATCAGAAGTGGAAGTAACCTCAAGGCTATGAGAACCTAATATAACCATCAACTTAGGTTGAAGTATCTCGAAAGCTTAAGGGGTTTCTACTTCATCAGAAGATGGATCATCAAAGATCGATGGTTTAGAAAGATCAATAGTAGGTGAATTAGAATCATGATCGGATGAGTGAGTGAAAAGGTCATGACAGCCATGACCAGAAAATTCGAGATGAACAAAGACATCCTCATGATTTGAAGAATCATAAAGAGGGGTAAAGAGGGTGTAATGAAAAACAAGAATTTTCACCCTCTATGCTTTTGGAAAGGAAAGATGAGAGATTGGGTGGATTCGGGAAGAAATATTTGTCCTCTCCATAATCCAATGAAACACTGACATCCCCCGTGTTCTATGAATGATCAGAAGAGGAAACATCTAGAGATGAATTTTCACAAGATGGTACAAAAATGGAAGAACTATGGAAGATTTTAGGATAAAACAGATGGGGTATGGATAGAAGGTGGTAATCCTTCACTATAGATTCTTGTTCAGATTCCCACGCATACTCATAAAAAATAATAGCACAACTTGGTTGTTCAACAACAACTCCATCCACAACTTGATCCTTGTGAACATCAGAAGTAGAATCTGGAATGAATGAACACAATACACCAAAATCGAAAGGATCAAAGGAACCATAGAATGGAGGTTGAGTGAATGAAACCACGTGACAACCATTAGGCTTGCAGTCCAAATATATGTTTAAATCCAGAGCAGATGGGGTAGTAGAATTTGGTGACAGATCAATAGGTGGGTTCACAACTTCTCCCACCTTGTCATGTAGAGCTAGAGTTTCTTGATGAGAAGGGGATGGAGGGTCACTTGGGACAACAACTTCATCCATCTCAGATTATGAAGCTCTAACATCAAGGTATGTTGGGAGATATTTAGAATTTCGTATCTCATGTGGATTCTTAGAAATATAAACAATATATTGAAATCTTCCATCCAAAAATTTCTAGTCAACTTCATCTTCAGGAAATTCATAATAGTAATGAGGGAAATGATTATGAAAATGATCAAGAGATTCATCAAGTGCTTTTCCCAATTTTAAAATTTTCTGATTGAGTGATTTATGATCATAAAACACGAAAGCGCAAAATAATTCTTTAAGCGTGTGATCGTAAGAGTGTATAGAGGTTGCGCGAAATGAGTTGCACAATTTCCTAACATGCCCTTCAATTGTGAAAGCGAACAATCCACAGGAAATTTCATCCAAGGGGATATCATCCTTGTCACAAAAAGCAACCAAAGGAAATTGTATGCCTGAACAGGGGTGTTCCATTATCGCCATTAAATTTGTTTTTGGATAATTCATCTATAACATCCATTGACACATCAAAATAAAGAGTGTGAGAAAAACATGTTAGCATTTTGATTAGGACATAATTCATGAATGATGTGCAGAAATTCAAAACAGACTTCAAGGGCTTAGATTTTCATCTGGCCCACCTTTTAGCACTAGAAATGTTGATGGTGCTAGACCCACCAACATTTAGGGGATCTCCCCGATAAAAATTCCCAACTAGACCTTAAACCGTTTGGAGTAGGAGTCCGAGCAATGGGTGGTAATATAATGCCTTGATCGTGATGGCGTGCAGAGATAAGTATGAAATTTGTGGGTTGAAGCAAGTGTATGACCTTGCAGCAAGTCAAGTGAGATGCATGGGGGTTCTAACACACAAAGGGGGGAAATTAAGTACACCCCTTAAAATCATGTAATAGTGTGTAGAATGAAAGGAACACACGAATGGAAAGACATCATAAGCTAAAATGCAGAATATTCCAGAAATTAAAGTGATGGGTTAAGTATCCAACAACATGCATTCAACAAGGTTCATACAATTGCATATAAAGTAGTTCATTATAAGAAAATGTGTAAGTTAAAAAACATAGGTTTCTAAAGAAACCAAAATAGTCCAACTACAATAACAACATATGCATTAAAGTGTGTTGGGTCCATTATTATTATTATAAGTAAAAGTTACATCCATACACACACCATTGATAGCCAAAAGCCCCAATAGTGGAACATTATAGTCAAGAACACCTTCTGCTCCAAAGAAATATACTTGCTATATGCTGTGGAGAATCCAAGGCTCATCATAATACCCCCAATCCTTTTCTAAGCCTAAACCTAGCCAAAATCTTGGCTCCCAAAAGCTTGTTATAAGAGTTATGATATTATATTTATAACAAATGGTGGGGTGACCCTTGACATTCCCCTTTGTGACTCTTTGACTACCCTCATGAATATTCAACTTCTTTACAAATAACTCATTACATAATATGATGGCCTTTCATATTCCACTAATGACACTTGGAATTTCGCTAACAACGTATTTAAAAATAATATTACATTTCCACATGTACCTGAGTGAGACAAAGTAGGTTAGAGACAACATAACAAGACAAAACATTATGACTCTGCTCTCATCGTCTCTCATCATATAGCTTTTCTCAGCCTCTCAGTTCTTAACAATCTTCCTCTTACCTTTGTCCTACAGTTTATTGCTACTTATTGTTGTTTCTTCCTGTGCTATTGTTGCCTACTCGTGGAGCTTGGAGTCATTGTAACACTACCTCCAAGGGTCCCCCTTGTGCCAGTGAAATGTCTCATGGATGCATGGATAGTGCATCTTCGTAGAGTGGTTCTTGAAAATTCCATGGGGATCACATTGATCCAGGTGGATGTTGGTGGCCACCCACCTATCACATTTGGACCCCCATAACTATCTCTTTTAGTTTTTCAGTTTCGTTAATTATAGCACAGGTTACTATTTTTAGCAGTTTTTTGGGTCCTAAACTTCCAGAGCTATTTTGAAGCCCTAAATGACGTTTTTTGGAAAATCTAGGGCAACATGGGTCCATGGACCCATTTTGCCTCCCAAAGTGGTAGTGCTCAGATAGATCTTTCTAACAAGCTATTGTACGCGTCAAATGGAGATCATATGCCAAAGTTACAACCTCAAGAAATTGATGTACCAATTTACCCAAACGGGGCCCACAGTTTGGTGTTTCATCTTCTAGGGTTAGGTTTTGGAATGTTAAGGGTTTTCCATTGTTTCTCAACAATAGATAGGCTTCGAGCCTCATTGTAACACAGTTCAAAGGCATGTAGCCACACATCTCTCCTTAGAGATAAGCTACCATCGCCCTAGATGGTTTATTTCCATTTCTGGTTATAACCATATTTCAGTATTTTCCATTAATGAAATGAAGTATTATTTCCGCTGCATCTTTTCGTATATGGTTATCTCTGTAATTTGTTGTGTTCATGTTTAAGTCCGGATCAGTGGTATTAGAGCGGTCTGCTTTTTCTCTGTTTTTCTTTGCATGTCCCCAACGAGGTCGGGATATAAGGAGTTAGGGCTTGAACTGGTCGAGCATTTGCAAGACCAGCCTCACAAATCTCAACGACCTCCCATGGCGAATGAGAAGAAAGATGAGGGGGCAGGAGATCCTATCAAAATCTTGCTCAAAGAAGCCCTCGAGCGGCAAAGGAACGCGATGATGGATAGCTTTGCACAGATCCTTCAGTGGCTACGCAGAGGCAATGCATCGGCTTCCAACAGCTACTTTGGGAATGCCACACCGTTTAAGGTACAAGTTAATTTTGAAATCGCCATCTTCGAGGGTCAAATAGACGCAGATGTTGTAGGTAAATGGTTAAATCTGCTAGATGGGTATTTTTCTGTTCATGAATTTTCAAGTCAGGAAAAGATTGTTTTCGCTCTTCTCAAAGTAGCCCCCCATATCAAGGATTGGTTGGAAACCTATTGCGATCAGAAGGATGAAAGTACAAGCTCACTATTTTCAACCGCACCCACTTGGAATGACTTTCAGGATGCCATCAAGGATCAGTGCTACCCTCTCAAAAGCTATGTGGACAAATACATCAAATGGACCACACTACGGCAGGGACGAGACTAAGATGTGCCGGAGTTCACAAACATTTTTCATACCCTTCGTACACAGTTGGGTATCAAAGATTCTGAGCTGCATCTGGTACTCAAATACCGCGGCTGCCTGCACAGATACATCCAGGAAGAGATGGAGTTCTTGAACATCTCCTCACTGGGCATAACATACCGATACACTATCAAAATCAAGCAAAAGTTCAAACATAAGAAGCGAGACTTTGGATCTGCAAATCCGAAGCCCAAAGGACAAAGCCAAGGCGGAGTGACCCAAGACAACCCGTCAAAGCCTCAAGAAAAGAACACCACGAAGCTGAAGAAGGACACAGGAAAGTGGTGTGAGTTCCACAAGAGTCCCACTCATAACAAAAGTGAGTGTTGGACCAAGTAGTCGCTGGTGGCTGAGTTGAAGGCTTCCGAATCATATGCATGTTCAGACCTTGAGCCAGAACCTGACAAGGGGAATGGTAAAGGGAAGCAGATCATTGATGCGGATCCCAGTGCCACTATCACCATTGCCAAGATCTAGAAAAATGAGCCGGAAAATCCAGAGGAAGGGGAGCATATTTTCCACTCACAGATGTGGGTGAAGGGTTCACCGCTGCAATTCATTGTTGACAGTGGGAGCCAGAAGAACATCATTTCAGCAGAGGTCGTGAAGTTGTTGGGCCTACCAACTACACCACACCCGCAGCCGTAAAATATCGGGTGGCTTCATGAAGGACGAGATCTCAAAGTTCGCCAACAATGCCGCCTTCCCTACAACATCAAACCCTTCACAGATGAGGTATTGTGTGATGTTACACCTCTGGATGTTTGCGATGTACTATTAGGCCAGCCATACTTCTGGAGGCGACATGTTGTGTATGAGTCAAGGCCTCACGCTGTCATTATTTATTTGGATAATTCATTATACAGGATATCGGAGGTAGCCCCACCTATTTCCACCTCTTTGATCACTGCCAAGAAAGGCATCAAGCTCATCTCACAGACTAGGAAATTTATTTTCTATCTGGTTCGCTCCCAAAGTAAGGGGAAGATCGTCGCTACATCCATGTCCCCAACCAAGGGTTCCTCCATGCAGCAGCAACAAGAGAAGGATACAGTCATGACAGAACACAAGAACAACTTCTCCTCACCCATATGGGTACCACACAAGTTTCAGGTGGGCGACAAAGTTTGGTTACATCTGCAAAGAGAATGCCTTACCAGAACCCATTAGAAACTCAAGCGATTCCAACATGGTCCTTACACTAGTACCAAGGCTATGGGCAACAATGCTTTGAAGCACATCATTCCTCCATTCCTTGGCTTGCACCAAGTGTTCAACATGGACCATCATCGACCATGCTTCCCACCATTTCTGGACACATCAGAGATTGCAGAATAGCTCACCAGAGACCCAGCTCAGTAGAAGCTTCCTCATCTCAGGGAGGAACTCAACGCAATGGGGACCATTGCTTCCTAAGGGGGGAGGAATGATCCAGTTGGATTTTGGTGGCCACCCACCTATCCCATTTGGACCCCCATAACTACCTCTTTCAGTTTTTCAGTTTCCTTAATTATAGCACAGTTTACTATTTTTAGTAGTTTTTTTGGGTCCTAAGCTTCCGGAGCCGTTTTGAGGCCCTAAACGATGTCTTTTGAGGCCCTAGATCTTTCTAACGAGCTATTGTACGCGTCAAATGGAGATCATATGCCAAAGTTACGACCCCGAGAAGTTGATGTACCAATTTACCCAAACGGGGCCCACAGTTTGGTGTTTCATCTTCTAGGGTTAGGTTTCGGAATGTTAAGGGTTTTCCATTGTTTCTCAACAATAAATAGGCCTTCGAGCCTCATTGTAACACAGTTCATAGGCATGTAGCCACACATCTCTCCTTAGAGATAAGCTACCATCGCCCTAGCTGGTTTATTTCCATTTCTGGTTGTAAGCATATTTCAGTATTTTCCATTAATGAAATGAAGTATTATTTCAGCTGCATCTTTGTGTATATGATTATCTCTGTAAATTTTTGCATTCCTGTTTAAGTCCGGATCACATATAGATTGAACTCTTTGGTGGTGAACTCAAATTTCAATATCTCCTTAGCTTCAGAATTAACATCTTTCAAGATCTTAATCTCATACAATTTGATCTGAAAAGGAATAACGGGCCATGGTGCATTCTTCTTTTTATGCAGTCCTAATAATAACCCTGTGAAAATGTGATATGAGACCTCTTGCATGACCATCTTGTCCGTGGCATACCTTGGTGGAACATACCGAGGATTCTCTCTACCAAACACTCACATGAAGGAGCCACTAGGTGAGGCATACCCATCTGTAATGTTAAGTATTTCCTCCATCACTTCTTGAGACTTGCAAGGTAGATCCCACTCAAATATTATCTTGTACAATGGGATAATGAAATGGTAAGACAACCTTTCCATTACTCCTCCATGGCTGCAGTCAAAAAGAAACTTGCAATAAATATTGACAACAGTCTCTTTTAGTTTCCATGTCTAGTTCATGCCAGAAAACTGGAGTTAGGCATAGACTACATCGAGTGAATATGTGACATGTAGAATATCACTTTCTCATCCTTGGGTAGAATCTGAGCATTGGTCACATGGACTTTCAACTAATGAGCCAACAAGTATAACCAGTTGAATGGCCTTTCATCACTCCCCAACTGGTCCAATACAACTACTGAGCCTTGAGGAAAGTTCTTAGTGCTCTCTTGACTGTATACTCAGCATGTAAATATGATCAAGAATTGGTAGGACTTCCTGAGATAATTTGTATTGTAAACATGATTGGTTGTCATTCTGAACTTTGACGTCTCTTTCACTCAATGCTTGAGTATATCTCTCATGTTCACCTGGTTGTGGTTGGCATAGAAAAGCGTGTCCATGCACTTCATCGGCTAAGGTGAATGATACATCTACTGATAGTTCTCCACCCTGAAAGTGGGAAACCGTATCCCACTAGCACTACCCAATGTCATAGTCTCTAGACTTTTGTGTGATACAATCCAACTAATAATTTCCACAGATGGGAAGGCGGGATACTTGTATGGAACCTTTTAAAAGCTTTACCGCTGGATACTGATATAAACCTTCCAGTCCTCCTTGAAGTCCTCTGCAAAGATATAATTTATTTACTACCATTTGAACTTGGTTCCATTCCTAATGAATAGCTCATTGTTTGTATAAACTAGCAAGTTAACTGACACTTGCTAAACTGCTTCCCCAGTACTACTCTCACTAGTTTCCTTTGATGTAGCTCTCTTGGAAGCCATGTTAACTGTAACTGCTAGAGAGATGCTCAACAACTCATGTACCTGGAGACAAAGAGGAAAATCATAGCATGCAAATGTTAGCTTAAAACCAAAATCACTTCAAGACAAGATCAAGAAACAAACTGGGTAAATGTTGGGAGGGATTGAGCAATCCTAGTTCATATAGGTGACTAGTTTCCTAATGGAATTGTGCATTTTATAGTCCCAGTAGTCAATGAGGGAGGCTTTCTAACTAGAACAACATAATGCGTAGTTCAATTTGGGCACAGGCCAGGAGAGACTACACACTGTGCAATCTTAGTGGCTAGGACTAGGAGGCTAGATGCTGGAACTATGTAGTTGGAGCCTTGATCTCCCATAATGCATAGTGTATGAAAAGGAAAGTGAGATCCAGGCAAGGGAAGCCCAAGTATTCTGAAGAGGAGTGTGAAAACAAGCATATCTGAAGGATGGTGAGATGATGAGTGTAGATTTGACTGAGTGATGATGCATGCAACTAAAACAAGTACAGTAATCAATCAAACTAAAGGAAAAGGAACCATGTGGAGAGAGTGACCGTAACGACAACCGTTAATGCAAAAACTGGGTAATGCATGCAACACTTGGGAAATGTAATGAAAAAATTGAAAAAAAAAATCTACAAGTTAGAACAAGCTAAAACACCAGAATTCTTTCAACAAAACAAGTGAAACAACGCTCTCATAAGCTAAACAAGAAAAAGTGAAGAAAAAGGCAGCAAAAGGCTAGAAAAGAAAGACTTATCCGAAAAAGTGACAAGGATCGTACTAAGGGTTCCTTGATCTCCTCGGTAATTCCAAAACTCCAAATCAAATGTCAAATGAAGCTCTAGCTATGTTGATTAAATAGATTGATTGATTTAGGTTTTATGTCGCTAAAGCCAAAATTCAAGGAAAAAGCAACACTTGGAAAAAGTTTCCAAAATAACTCAAGTGTCTCTTTCAGGTTGCTAAAAATAGATCTCTTATTTCTAGGGATGATTTTTCACCTTTTTTTTTTCTTTTTTGGGAAAATCTTCCATGCATTGCCCAGAGAGATTACACATTTCTAGGAAGGACTGGGCAACTCACTAGCTCATGCACTAGCTCAACAAAATCATATATGAATTTTGTTTAATGTCCTTAGCAAATGTGATCATCTAATTTTTCCAAGAAAGGCTTATATGCTTCCTTTCCTTGGAAATTTATGATGCCAATAAGTGAAAAGTTATGCATTTAGAAATTAATAAATAAAATAAAGTAGCATTATGGTGAGAATGGGCTTTAATTGTTTATATTATATTATTTTAAAATTAAAATTATTAATTTAATAAAATCAAATTATCAAAGTTTTTTTTTTTTTAATAAGGAGAATTTATATACTTACTCCTATTACTAAAGAGATTTAGTATTAAAGCAGTGGAACTGGCACTATACTCTTCATCCTAACATGATCTCTCATAAGCCTTATTAGATAGGTAAATATTTTTTTGAATGTAGGAGAAGTCCCTATAATTGGTCGCAAACATATTGTCCACCATTCAACCTAGCTACATGGGCTAAACATTATCAAAGTTAATTGGGTATAATTTTAGTAGTTGTGGGCTAAGTGTTATCTTCACCACCTTACCTCACCTTATAACTTGAAGAATATAATATTTAATACCAATTTAGCAATACTTATATATGACCCAATTACAACTAGGATATGACATGTGAATGAATCTACAAGTTCCTACCACATTTCTCAAGCTCCCACACAACTCAAGCAATCAACCACTTTCTACCTAGAGAAGAGACACACCCATTAACACCTTACAACCTAGGTGATCCTAGAATTAGAGAACAAACAAAATCACATAGAGAGGATATAAGAAGCAATTGTCCTTGACCACAGGCAACCACAATCTCACAATCCCATTGAAATAATGAACCCAAATTCCACCTAAATTGGTAAGTCCACTACATCATTCAAGAAAACATATTAATGATTGTGGGCTGATGCTAGACACAAAATTGAATATAAAAATAATAAATTTTATTATATTGCATGAAGAAAATACACATAGATTACATTCCTTATATCTATAAAATATTACATTGGCTAAATAAAAATGTCAAGAAATCCACTCAATGATAGACTCATTGTTACATGTTCTCTTTTTGCAAAAGACCCATCCCCAAGCTATGGCTATGAATCAGTAACAATTGGTGCCTAGGTCAAATTTAAAACACACACCAATGAAACTATCAAACTCTTACAATATAATCAATAATACAACAATCCCAACATACTAGCTCTGTTTTTCCCTGTTTCTACACAACCCAAAGAAAGGAATCCCCTCTTGTACAATGTAGTCCCTCAGGTTATTCCACTTTCCTTTAGGGCTCTAGTGTAGACTTAATAGGAAATTTCAATGTTAGAAACTCTATAGATACTCAACCATGGATATTTTTCTTTAATTTTCATTATTCTCATGCCAACAACTATCATTTCTTGTAGTTAGTATAACCAATAATCTCTTATAGACAACTTGCATTGGCTTTCTACCTCTCCCTCTCTTCATTTTATTCCAAACAAATAAAAAGAATGAATGAGGAAGACCCGAAAACAACCAATAGTAATGTTGATATATGAATTCTCACAATGCATGACATGATTTTATCTAAGAAGCCCTTATATCCACATTTACAACTAACTCAAAGGATAAGATAAAATTAATATATAATTTAGGTTGGCCACTTTGGCCCTTCCCTTGTGGAATCATAACCCCATATGACTCTATCCTTATCTGTTTGCAACCAGTGATGCGTTTTTATTATTATTATTGTTGTTGTTGTTGTTGTTGTTATATTGCATTAGTTTTTCCATGGCTATTCATTCTATACAAGCAAATTAGAATTGGGCTATTACATTCCCTCCCCACTTATTGTTGTGTACCCCATAGGGCACATCGCCATACAAGTCAACTTTCAGGAGGCAAAAATTTCTTATATGATCTTTGATTGAGGTAATGTTCTTTTTCTGGAACGGTATCCATGTTTAGATTATGGAATCTAGGTCCATAGTAAGGTTGAGACCACAAAAAGTATTCATTTATAGCTTCAAATTGGCTCTTGAAGTTTTTGACCTGAATTTTTTTCAAATAGGACCATAAGTAAAAATGTTCCTATGCACCAATTACTTCACTTTCTCCACTTTGAAAGAATCAATATGGATTAAAAATAATATAGTCACCCATTGGGATAACAGCTACCCATTTTTGGATTCTTTTGCTCTCCAAACGAATCTACTGAAGGAGGTGAGGAAATTTTACCTCCACCTATCACGTGTACCATTTAGTTTTTCCTAGAAGTTGTCCTTTCCAATAAATTTTCAAAGGTCATGCTACCCTTGTATAGTAGTTCTATACCTCTTGTGAAATATTGTATCTTCTATCAACTCTGCCTAAGCATCTTGTCCTAGGTCCTCTATAGAAAGTAGGATCAATTCAACTTCCTAACCTATCATGGAAGAATCATAGAGTTTCAAATTATCTACACTCTCCACTAAGTAAATGTGCATATATGGAGGTATATTAAGTTCATAAGAATTATCTCTAAAATTCATAAGAATTATCTCTAAAATTTTCCAATACATCAAAGGAACCATATTGCAAAGCCTTCATTTTCTTACCAGGACCTTGTAGGCTCTTCTTGTTCAATTGTAACCATACTCTATCTCCCACCTTGAATAAATATGACTGCAAAAGATTCTATCTATAGGTTTTGCATGTGAAAAAAAATAAGACTCTTCTCTATGAAATGGTATTAACAATTTTATTTTCCTCATATGACTTTTAAACACTAAACTAAATGTTGTTAGAATATTGAATTCCAACAAGGAAATAAGTTAAACACACCATGCCATTGAGGCAGATGAAAATAGATAAACCATATTTATAGAAAATTAACATGATATTTCCAATGAACTCATAGGGATGAAAGGAGTTACACACAACTCAAATTAAAAATATACACTAGTTATGAAATCCTAAGAGTTATCTGTGGAACCCCAAATAGAAATACCTAGAAAGAGTTCAATGTTTAGAAAATTAAAATTCATTTGTCGAAATGGACAAAATTGAGCTCCCATAGAACACATAAATTAAAAGACATAGAAGAAAAAGAGGAAAACAATCAAAAATCATCTTATGTCATCCAGAATGACTTTGAAATGAAAGGTCGAAGCATTTCCAACTGAAAAGAATATATTAGAAAACTTACCTAGGAAGTTACTTCACTAACTATGTTGGAAGGGGGTTCTCTCTCTTTGAATTTTCTTCCATATTATTTTACGATAATCCTTTCTTCATCTTTCTATAACTTATGTATCATTACGTTTTATTCTCTTTTTTTCTAATTGAATTAAGTCCCTTTAGTAAATATCAACCTTAATATGTTTTCCTCAAATGGGTTCCCACCTTTTAGGCCCAAAGATTCCTTTAAATCAACATTTAAAAAAAAAAGCAATTTGTTGTCATCATGATTATCGTGAATGTAATTCAATATTTTAGGAATTATGGATGGAATTTTTTCCATGGAACAATATCAATTTTTTTCTTCACACCACTATCATTCGAGTGAGCTCTCATTTTCCCAATTTGGACATCATAAACACAAGTTATGGTTTCTAGAAGTTAATGAATCAAGAACCATAGATTTTCTCCTCATAAATCTTGGAATTTTATTTATAAGTTTTCCCTATTTATCCCACACATTTTAGGGTGGAATTTGTAATAATTTATAAAGTAATATCACCCCCCATATTATTTGTTTATGAAGTAGAAAGAGCCATGTAACCTCATGTTGTTTTGTGTAGTGTAGAATTTTGGTCACCACCTCAATTCCTAGTCATCATGCCAAGTCATCTATGTCCAATTAACACCTTCTAAGTGTCAAAAAGATATACTACCACATTTCATTAGGAGTTGTGCTCAAGAAAAAAGTGAAAAACTTAGGGTATGAGAATCGATGAAAATAAAGATGGAGAATAATATAAATGAGGAGAATAATGTGGAGAGGTTATGAGAATCCATGAAAATAATGTGGAGAAGTATATTAAAATCCATGATAAAACCTTCCAAGTGTCACCTAGAGATACTACCACATGTCATTAAGAATTCACCCAAGAAAAGGGGTTGGGTGGGAAGGGGAAGCTAGGCAGAACTTAAGATATGCAAATCTATGAAGTAAGTTTGGAGAATAATATTGATGAGGATAACAACGTCGAAGAACTACAACATTTAGATTCACTTAATTATTAAGGACTTTTGGAGTCATCACTATCGGTAAGGGAAGGTTATTTTTCACTTTCATTAATTCAAATTTCAATCTTCATTTAGAGGGGTATAAGTTTAATTATGAACCAATATCACTCTAGTTGATGTGTAACATAAAATTACCTCAATATTAACCAATGGTTTGAGTCAAGGATCTCAAATTTTCAAAGACATGTTAAGGGAAGGAGTCAGCATGATACTTCATCATGGTATTTGAAAAAGAGTTAATTTTATAAGAATCATGATATAAATACCATACTAACATGCTTAATTCATGAATCATCCATCCAATAAAACAAGAAGCAATGATAAAAGAAGTTGACCTACTTGTTTTACTATGAATTCGTCCAAGATTCACATAAACATCAATGAAAAGAGGTCAAATCCAAATACAAGAAGTCTCCAAGTAAGTCACTCAACTAGTTCTCCATAGTGAACTAGAGAAAAGAGATATAAACCAAGTTATGTGTTTCTCTCAAGTTATGCAATCATCAAATAAAATAAGAACTCCCCTATTTATATAAAGGAAACCAAGAGCTTTAGTCCAATTAGATTAAAACCCCCCTAATAAACAAAAACAAAGTGAATAGTTGAACAAGTTGACCCCTGATAAAGCCTCAAATGTGCAATGAAATAACACGAAAAGTACCATAAAAAATAGTACATGAGTGGATGTAGAGGACTAAAATGGTGATTTGGTCCTCAAAATACATATTACTTCATCAAGAGGTGCAATGAGTGATCCAAGGGGCATGTCTACTCATCAAATGTCACATCTCATCATAAAAACGTTCTTTATGAATCCCAATGTTATCCTCCTCAAGTCCACATCATGTAAATATATTCACATCATCATAAATGAGTAATTTACCAACTCCAATGGGAAGTTTTGAAGATGCTATAACTGGAGGTGTATATTGGGATGCATGACAAGTCATCACCAAGCCCAATGTTCATCACCCAATGTGAAACATATAAGGTGCATTTGAAGGCCCTCCAAACGATATGTCATGAATATCCCTTAAGAAAACCCATAGCTCTTGAGATCCTTAATTAAATCAATTTCTAAAAAATAGGGAAGTTTATTGCTTATAGGGATTTGGATGTTTCTTTAATTCCTTTTTATTCTCACAAGTGTGATATGCATGGGAATAGGGTGATAGACTCACATGAGGGAGTAGAGCTCAAGTTAACTTGATTTTTAATCATTATTCCTGCATTTGCACTTTTTGCATTTTAACAATTGGCATATTCTTTTAACATTCATTCTTTTTGTGACTACATCAACTTCTATGTAATTTCCAAGCCCCTCTTCTCATAGGATGATAAAAAAGAGGAACTATTATGAGAAAATAAAAACAACCAAATAAAATAAAGGAGAATGGATGAAGGACAAATGGAAAGCATTAAGTATGGGAGGATGTGGACATGCTACATCAATCAATCCCTCCGATTTTTTCCCTCCTATATAGTGAGAAAAGGACCCAAATTTTCACTTTTCTAGAAGGAAAATCTGACCACCAAGGTTAAATGAGGAAAAAAGAATAAATTCCAAACATTATGATGCATTATCTCATTTCAACCCATGACCTTTACTTAAATTTTAATATCATTGGATGTTAGTGCTTCATACGAAACAATGACCCATTTATCTCTTGGTAATTGACCTACCTTCATTTGGTGAACCATCCAATCAAGTCGATAGGTGAGAATAATATAAGAAGTTAACGTCTAAGTATCATATCAAGCTATTTTCTATAAATATGCATTCTAGGAGAAAAAAGGTTCTCCTGGCCTAACTACTATATATAGATGGGTAACATTCCCTCAATGAGAAAAACCCTAACTCCAAATATCTTCAAATAAATCAATTTTACACCAATGGAAACATGGGAGAGGGGTTCCCCTAACTATAACATTGTGTCAATAGTCCAACAAAACCAAATAGTTTCCCATCTAGGTCCTAATTATAGTTTTATGGTGAGTTTCAAATCACTTCCTACAACAATTTAGGGACACGTAATGAATTTTTATTAGAGATATAAAAACAAAATTGAGTATCTTAATGAAATTTCATAAGCTCTAAAAATTGTCTCTTCCTAATTCCACATGAACATTCTACCCATAATCACTTATGCTATGATTTTGCAAAACCAACCTCTTTGTGAAAAAATTGCATTGATCCTTATGAAAAAAACACTAGATCTATAGATCCTCAAATAAATATATTCCAATGGAGTCATAAGAGAGGGGTTCCCATAGCTAAAATTTAGTTTTAGGAGTCCCAAAAATTCAATAATTTTCCCATCGAAGCACAAATTCAGAAATTCATGGACAAATTGTAAATTTGTTATATAGGTATCAAAACAAAATCAATTAGCATAATTTATTTTTTATAAGCTCCAACAAGTGTTTTTTTCCAAGGCCCATGTGAGCATGCTACCCATAATTTCTTGCACCATGGTTTTGTAAAACCAACCCCTTAGTGCAAAAATTACATTGGCCCTTACTGAGAAAAATTGTAGCTATGGAGATGCTCAAATAGATCAATTTCTATTAAATAGTATCATAGAATAGGGGTTCACATAGCTGTACCTTAGGGTATGGAATCCAATGAAATAAATGTTTCTCCCATCTCAATCTTGATTGCAGTTTTATGGTGAGTTATAACTAGATTCTTAGAGCCATTCAATAACACATTGTGAATTTGGTTCACAGGTGTAAAAAGGACCAAGAAAAATAAATGAGTTCTCTAAGCTCTATAAATTGTGTTTGTATAAGGCTCATATGCCACACTTATTCCCATTAGGGGTGATTTTAGGGGCGAATGTTCGCCCTTTGGGGGAATTAAGGGGTTTTAAATTTTTAGTGGGCGAATATTTATCATAGTACATTTTTACAAATCACCTCAAATAGCCCACCTTATTTTAAGGGAGAGGGTAAAAAAGGTAAATTTAGCCCTTGAAATTAGGAGTTACAACCTTCCATTCGCCCATTTTTCAAGAATAGGTTTTATTTAAGTGAATCCATTCACCCATTTTCAAGAATAGGTTTTATTTAAGTGAATCCTATGGGCCAAATACCATATTTATAAAAGAGATATGGTAAATTAATAAAAAGTAAATAAATGAGAGGTATGGTAAATAAATAAAACATTTTTTTTATATTTACTGCATAAGTCACCTTATATACATGCAAAGGTGTAAACAAATAAAAATATAAGTAAAGTGGAGGTATGGTAAATAAATAAAATGTCTTTTTATACTTACTCAAAAGGTATGGTAAATAAATAAAAATATAAATAAACTAGACGCATGGTAAATAAATAAACCCTCTTTTTATATTTAGTCCATAACCCTCATTCTATTTATCAAGTCTCAAGAAAGAGGTTTTATTTAAGTGAATCCTATGGGCCAAATACCATATTTGTAAAAGAGGTATGGTAATTAATACAAATATAAATAAGCGAGAAGTATGGTAAACAAATAAAAGTTTTTTTATTTTTACTCCATAAGTCACCTTGTATTTGTGAATGGTATGGTAAATTAATAAAAATATAAATAAACAAGAGGTATGGTAAACAAATAAAACATTTTTTATTTTTCTATATTAATACCATGCAAAAAAACATTATTAACCCTAATATTAGTATTAATAAAAATAAAAATGGCACTTGGTATTGACCCATGGTATTCACCAAAATGGCACATGGTATTGACCCATGGTATTCACTTGGAATGTAGCCTATTTAAATGGGGGAATTAAACCAGAATAGATCCATCTACTAACCCCTGAGAGGTATCAAATATCATGATATGAAAACTAGCATAGAGTGAAAAAATATTTGATCCGATCAAGAGTAAAAATGGATGTTGTAATTTAATGTATGTTAAATATTTTAGCTTGGTTAAAATAAAAAATAAAATAAAAACCAACTATTAATTTTGTTAATTTTTATAAATTACTAATAGTAATTTTTAAGCTCCAGGTTTATGATAACCCATGGTATTGACCCATGGTAATACCATGGTATTCATGTGAGCATAGACTATTTAAAGTGGAAATTCTATCATCTTAGATCCATCTTAATTCGGTCTACCAAGTGCTCAGAGGGATAAATAGATTTCATACCCCTAAGAGTGGTTGATGTGCAGTTAATGGATATAGGTTGGTTTTTATGATAATGAAGATATTAAATAGACTTAGGAAATTATATTGTAAAAACATCTTAAGGTGAATGGTTAAAGCATAGACATTAGACAAGTATATTTGTATAATTCTGTTTTAAACTGAAACAAATCCAGGGCTAAAAGGAATGGATTGATTGCACTAGTCATCCTTCTATAACTTTCCAACATATGCTAGAGTAAACAGATTGTAATTTGGGTAATTTTTCTAATTGCAAACGGGAAAATACTTGTGTATTGGCAGGGAGTAAACAGATTGTAATTTAGGTAATTTTTCTAATTGCAAATAGGAACATACTTGTATTGGCAAGGTGGTTATGAGGTCCCTAGAAGTGATGAATTTGAATTTTTCTTGGTTTTATATATAGTATTAGGTTTTTTCTCATGCTTTATGTGAATGGCACGGGTGAATTTTATTTTACACCCACTAGATTATCGATATGTAATTTCGGTAATTTTGATTTCAAAAGATATTTTAAAGAAATGCAATTATTTCATTTGTGTATTCAATAAACACAAGATTTTATAATTGAGTAAAATATTCGCCATGCCTGGTGAGGGATTTTCCAAAAAATTATATATACATATCATATTATTGATAAAATCGCCTTCCATTTTTCCTATATACCATAGAGATTCGCCCATTTATTATACATGTAAATTTAGGGGGGGTTCTTAAAATTTTCCCTAGTGTTGGGTGATCTAAGCTTTGCTTGAGGTGAACAAGGGCTTTCTAGCTGTAGGATGATGTTGGGTCAGAACATATGGTTGTAATCCTCTTGCTACTTTTCATCTTAATAAAGTTATTCTAGTTTTCCTCCATATTCTTGTGTACTTGTTTATATATGCATTTGTATGGTTAACACACATCTGGTCCTGTGTTGTTTATGAATATAGATCTTTGTTTCTTCGATAGTAGTATGTTGCTGTGATTCCAGAGGTGCTCTTTGAAGCTGGGCAGATGAAGAAGAAGCGACGAAGCTCTATCAAGAAGGAGAGGAAATCAAGCACAAGACTCAGGTTGGTCTTCTTGGTTCTCCTCTTGTCTATTTTCATAAAAGAAAATGAAAGTAGACTTTACTTGTTTGTTTCTAAGATAGCCACCCATCTTAATGGGAATAGCAGCATCCGAGTGGACACTATTCCCGGTAACAAAACTGCAAGGGCTTTACCAGATGGGGCCTTTGCGGTTTGCGTACTTGAGGTGCCAATCATACCGTCGCAGGCATGAGAGTCCCTGTGCGATTTAGGAGGAGGAATGGAAAAGTTTGGTCTAGGGGCATTAGGAATTTTGTCATAGAGTGTACCAGATTGAGTATAGATCAAGTCTAGATATTGTGCACGAGCAATGACTTGCTCTTTGGTGACAACTCCTCCCTTGGCCACATCTTCTGTAATAGAAGGTAACAATGACTTAATAAACCACTCAACTAGAAGTTGATCAAGAAAATATGTCTTCACCATTCGACGAAGACATCGCCACTCATGAATATGATTAGATATGTGAGTGGCTGTTGTCTTTTTAAAATTGGTAAGGAGCTCCATTCCTATTTTGTACCTTATGGGTAACTGAAAATGGGTTAAAAGGGTGGTAGCAAGGGCGCTGAAGTTATCAAATGAAGCTCTAGGCAATTCGATGTACCATTTCACTGCCGCACCAGTTAGCATTCACTAAAAAAGGTGAACCCTAATCAAATCGTCATTGAGGGTGTTGGACGAACACCACAAATGAAAGGTCATTACATGATTCGATGGATCTTCACCTGGATTCCCATTGAATTTAGGAATATCTGATGGAAGTTTATGAGTAATCGCTAGCCACCAAGGGGCGTAAGCAACTGGATCATTTGTTAGCCGATTCAGATATGGTAATTCTAAAGTTTCTACAAAAGGCAACTATTGATTCAGGTTTGGTGAAGCATACTCGGGATAAGATGGGATTGCCTTAGCAGTGGGTCTTTGCATTCCAGCATAATGTATCTGATGCTGATAACTTTGATAAGGTTGATGGGCACAACCATTATAATACGATTGTTGGTAACCATTTTGAACATACGATTTCCCATTACCCACAAAGCTTTGTTGCTCAGGTCCTCGGTAAGCTTGATGGAATTGTGGCTGTTGATATTGTACCAGCCATGGTTGTTGGACCATTTGCTGTTGCCCAATAGTGGATGTTGTGTTATGTAACCAGCTCAAGAAAAAGATAGAAAAGATAGATCAACGCCTTAGAATTCAGCCTCTTCAAGGGGGCAACC
>APFE030904199.1:0-49937 GCA_000404065.3 Pinus taeda | reverse complement strand
GATGTGATCTTTCACTTCTTGCACCTTTTTCTTCTTGATATGTCCTTCTATCTTGAGAGTTTGAGGAGTGGTAATTATTGCCAATGCTTTACAAGTTATGGTCTAATTCATTTCTTCTTTCTCTGGGATGGGGTCCTGGCGTATATCCTCTTCTTTTGATGTTTCTTGATCCTTTTCTTCCTCCTCTTCATATTCTATGTAAAATAATTTCTTCTCAGCACACATATGACCTTTAGTGCATTTCCTATCTCAATTGTAACAAAGCCCTTTTTCTCTTTTTTCTTCCAATTGTTGTCGTGTAACCCTTGTAGGTTGTGGAAGGCTAGGAGAAACAACACCTCCATCTTTATAGTTGTGAGGGGTATGCTTCCTGGTTTCCATAATTTTGCTTTCCACTATGTCACAAAGCCATTTTACTCTTTCCAATTGCTGTGGTGTTGCTCTAAAGAAGGTGTTTCTCTTTCTATCCTCATAATGTGCTATCATTTCCTCTGTGAAAATTGACCACGTAACAAGTTTTTTATGAGAACAAAGCCCTTCATACCATAAAAATTGATCCAGTTCTAAATGTGAAGATGTAATACATACCTTTTGTAACAGTGGTACACCATGTAGATCAAAATATTGCTCCATCTGAAGTATCCAATTTATCGGATCCTTGCCATCAAACTTCCTCATCTTACTTTTTCTTGATTTTAGGAGCTTGATATTGAAATGACTGTAACTCTGCACTTTCGGATCTTTAAGTTATGAAATTGCGATCTACATTAGCCCTCTGTGTCCTCTTTCCAATGCCATTAGTCTGATCCAAATTGGATTCTCCAAGGAAGAGTTATGCCAAATCTCCCGCAGTGACTTGATTATAGACTAGTTCAGAAGAGTGATATTGTACGACATTCCACGAGTCCTTGTTTCAACCTTTGCCTCTGCAAAATATATATAAGAAACTACAATCCATCCTCCTTCTATACCTTCTTACGAAATTTAAATCTGATGCTCAGAGAGAAAGTTACGACGATTTTCCCCAGGTCACTTGTTTGGAATGTAATTCAGGAGTCTGAAAAAAGACCAAATTCCTCAGATCATATCTCCGCAAATATAGCATGAAAAGCTCTGAAGTTCAGACACAAGATTCAACACGATTTCTTATCAAATATGTTTTTTTTTTAACTTCTGAAACGTTGCAGAAAAAAATTTATAACGAAAATTCCACGATGACCTGTTTGGAGCAGCAAAACCCTAGAATCCAAAGCTCTGATACCAAATGTTATGTAACCAGCTCAAGAAAAAGATAGAAAAGATAGGTCAACGCCTTAGAATTCAGCCTCTTCGAGGGGGAAACCTCCTTTACATTACATAAATGAACAATTCTTGGATGATACAAATGAAAAGACCTCCTTTCTATATATAGGAGTCTAAGGGGTCATAACATAATCAGAGCCGACATAACAATAATAATGTAAGGGCACAATAATAACAATAGTGGGCTTCTATGGGGCACAATAGTAACAATATGGGCACTACATGGGTACATCAATATAATAAGTGGGTTGTACTAATAACAATAAGGGGTTACACTAGTAGTATAGGGGCCTAACAGTTTGAGCAAGATGAGAAGTGATATTACCCATTTGAGCCTGAGTCGCTTCAGTTGAGGAGCCACTAATATATGGTTGTGATTGAGTCATGGAGACAAGAGGCTATTTTATTATGACCTGAGAGACTTGAGGTTGACATACAATAAGCAGCGCTTGTACCTGCAACACAATCACAATAGCCGGTGTAGTGGGAATTTTCAACACAGGTTGATTTGGTTATATTGAATATACAACTCTTGGTTGTTGAGGCAGTATTGGTACCCAACCACTGGATGCGATTCCAGCGTGACCCGAATGGCGGTAATCTAGTGTTCAAAGGGTAAATTGGTCTTTGGAGACTAGACTGCCCAAATTGATATTGATGTGAAGGATCAATTTGCTGAGTCTCAACATAAGAAACTCGAGATAAGATTCCATATGAACAAATAGGAACAGACCATGCCGTCGAAACAATCCCTGGGTGGACTCCATCTAGTGTTTGAGAACTAGTTGGGACAGACAGTATACCAGAGAGCATTGTTGGAGTAGTGGCAGGAGGTTCTGTTGTTGCTGTATCAGATGCCATAGTCCTAGATGTCGATGGTTGTTCAGACATATCGAGTCTATCCAAAAGATTTCCTAGCAATTTGACAAGAACTTGCGATGAAGGGTGATTAAAAGAGCTAACTTCTGTAGCATAAGGATATAGGTGGATCCCAGTTCCAAAATGCAATGGGGTACTGGATGGAAGATTCTCCACTTTCTCTTCTATAGCAATCAATCTAGGTGGAAGAGGTAGACCGTCAGGTCCGTAAAATATTTCTGGCGCCGAAGAAGGTATAGACTCTATAGCGACAGATGATGGAGGGGTGACACCTTCCGAATCAGCCCTAGATGGAGCTGGTTCAGGAATAGAAGTGTTTACTATTACACTAGGATAATTTCTATTGTCCTCTTGTAACTGTGGAACTTCTTTTGTACAGGTAGGGGTACTAGAAATAATTGGAGTAACTAGAGTCTCTGATGATGTTGAAACACAAGTTTCAAATAACCAGGAGATTTTGACCCAGTTAAATGAGATCACTTGGCCTGGAATGGTTTCATTTCCGGAGTCAAAGATGGTTGAGTCGTTAGTCTCCGCAAATGACGGGGTTTTGATTGACTTTCTTCCACGATTGTGGATTACTTGATCAACTCAAAATTAAAAGGGGAAAATGTTATTCCAAATTAACTGAATTTTATGACACTTTGACACAACTTTCTTTTTCAATTTTTAAGAGTTGAGAGAAAGCTAAAGGTGACTCTAGTCACCTTTGATTTTTAATGAGCCTGAAGTGACAAGCGCTCAGATGGACCTTTTCTTTTAAGGAGTCGAAAAGGAACGAAAGTGACTACTCTAGACATCTAAACAGAGGGATTACCAAACCAATCACAAAACTACAATATACACCTCGGTGTAAATTATAGAGAAATTACTGAGGACTTTACGTATGGTAGTCAATCTTCCCGAATGTTGTGTTCAGTGCATTTTGATCGATAGGGCGCAGACACAACTTCCTAAGGAGAAAGTATATCAGCCTATTGTGGTCTCCCAATATATACTCAACAGTACGTGGGAGCACAAGTCTATATTGGCACTTGTCATATCAAAGAGGAGGAATCAACCAACCTATGATGAAAACAATAGTTACCAAGCTTTACGATGCCAGAATACATCTCTAGCCTAGACTTTTAGATGTTGTGTGTTAGGTTTCAAAGCATTTTTATGTTCATTGAGGTTTATTTTACAATTGATCTTTCTCAAGAAGTTTGCCTTTCAAGGTTCACCGTGTGATGTAGATGTACAATTCCTAAATATGCAATCTAAAATGATAAACATTTATTTATTTTCTTTTAGCAATGAAAATCCTAGCTACTAAGGAAAGAAGAGTAAAATTCTTTCAAAGAGAGTAGAGAGCACACACTAAATACACTTTTCCTAAATTAATTTCCCCATGCAGTCTAAATGCAAAGGCACATGCATGTATTTGTTTTTCAATTTCCTTAATATGAGAATGCCAAAAAGAAAACTAATTACAAATTTGAACTACTTTTCTTCAAAGCAACACTTTAACAATTTATTTTCAAAATCGAAAGGAGGACTAAGACGACACTTTCAATTTTGAATTGGAAACTGCTTTCGACGCTTCAAAGAATTTACAATTCATATCAAATATAATGGCAAAATTACAATCGAATATCTAAAAGAGGAAGACTTTACGACACTCTTTTTCTTGACTAAAACGACAGTTGCGGCACTTTCGAATCAAAAGACAACAGTTTGATTAAGATACTATTTGTAAAGGAAGACTGTAAATGACAAAAAATACATAAAAAACATTTACAATTCCTTATCAATGGAGGGTGAATAATGTGGAGGAAGAAGGCTTCAACTGATCATAAGCAACAAAACTACTTAATAGAGTTGAAAACAATGAAGAAAAAACCAAAGTCCGGAGAGAGAAACAGTCTCATTCAATCATCGCACCTGTCCTTAAGGGAAACATGATGCATCTCACCTGCAGCACATGGGATTTGCGATGCATCCAGATTGCTAATGAGAGACAGTGTGATGGTACAGGGACTGAGCTTAGTTTTCACCCACATTTTGCAGCTACGTTCAGGGATTTAGGCCAAGCTTATGATAGACAGTAGACACAAAGTATAGAGGTATGATCTATTGAGGTTATTGAGCTACCACCAGGACACTTAGGATTTTTGCAAGTCAGATGTTTAGTTCATAAACCAACCCAAAGATTGAATGAAGCAGTGTTGATCTACTTTGTAGTTGCATATCAAAAGTAGTTTGAAGTCTAGCTGGCTTAACTTCAGGCTCCATCTGTAGTTTATAAAGCAAACAATAGTAACAAACAAACAAACTATTTGCTCCCCAGCTGAGTCGCCATTTTGTTTCCAAGAAAACTAGTGTCTATTCAGATCTGCTAGTCCCACTAAGACGGGTAGCTATCTTAGAAACAAACAATTCAAAGTAACTTGTGTTTTCCTTTATGGGAGATAGATGAGAGAGAAGCAGAGAGTGCCAACCTTAGTCTTTCGCTTGGCTCCTTGCTTGTTTTCTCTCTCCTTTGATAGAACTTTTCCACTCCTTTCTCACTTGTCTCACTTCAAAGAACACTTGTAGAGTCAAAGCAGCAAAATACCATCAAAGCATAGAGATCTATGATACCATAAGCAATGTAGAATTAGATCTACATTAACCATACAAATGCATACACAAATACAAGATTCAGAAATAAGCAAGCATAAGGAGGAAAACTCAAATAGTTTTATTGATAGAAGTAGAAGAGAGAATTACAACCCAGCTATCTGATCTAGCGCCATCCTCCCAACATGAAAGCACTCTTCACCTCATGAAAAGCTAGATCACCCAACAATACAATGTTTCATTGAGAAACCAATAGCACTTCCTTACAAAATACAAAATTCTAGCCTCAGGATCTCTAGGAAGAGGGATCCATATATAGATATTTGCAGGGGGTGAGATAGCTTCTGGGTTTTTTATTAGTGTCATTTCACTGATAGTTCTTGGTTCCACTTGGAGATTTCATTGATCTCTTACTCATCCCTGGGAAAATGCTAAGAGGCAAGTGTCATATGAGAAGTTTCTAAAAGAGTCCTTGATCATCCACTTAGCAAACTGTCTCTGCCATTTGTCTATTCTCTCTCATCACACCCTACATAAGGCCTTTTTATTATGAATCTCACCTCCCGTGTGTAGCAGGTGAGATGCATCACACCCTTACCATGGAGTAGGTGAGATGGTCTAGTTTTGACGAGTTCTGAGTAGTTTTTCAGGGTGAACTTCTGGGAAATGATGTAATCAGTTGACCTTGATCCTTTAGGGTATGAAACAACACTTTTAGGGGTTTAAGAGCCCTTGGTTTATTGACATATGTGATTGGGGTTGCAGTGCCAAAATATATCTATAACAACACCCTCAATTAATTGTATAGTGCGCAGATTTGGCAGATTTCACAACTTTTAATAAGAAAAAGTGAAAATATTTGTGTAGGTTCTATTAAGGAAAAATGCACAGATTGCACAACTTTTATGAAGAAAAAGTGAGCAGATTTGTGCAGCTTTTATTAAGGAAAAGTGCAGAGATCCATTTTTTGTGGAATTTATAAATTGTTTGAGCTTCAATTGTTTTTCATTTGAAGCTGTTGAGCCTCTCTCTGAATTTAACTTGAGTGGATCATGGAACCCCAAGCTGGATGTTGTTGGAGTCATGTATTTGTCGATTAGGGATTCATGGAGCTACTGGTAGTGCTCATGAATTGTGGAGTAAGAAGTTGGGCGATGTTGGAAATTGAGAATTTTTTTCAAGATGGCCCCTTGTAGATACATAACTAAATGAGGCCAATAAGTTGGACATATCTAATTATGTTAATTACAAATTCAAGTTGTATACATTGCTGGATGGCTATGGCATTTGGACGATCATAGAAGGAGAAGAAGCAAAACATGCTACATGTGTGACAACCGCATCAATTCAAAACTGTGAGAAGCAGCAGAACAAACTAAAGGTATTATTAAGCATGTATGTTGAAGATAATATTATCCCTCACATTCATGATTGTAAGACCTCTAATGAAACCTGGAATACACTGAAGGATTTATATGAAACCAAAAATACAAATCGAGTCCTTTTCTTAAAAGGTAAGCTCATGTATATTAAAATGGAAGAAAATGAATATGTTAGTGCCTTTGTTTCAGGAATTAAAGACTTGAAAGATAAGTTGGGAGATATAGGAGAATCAATACCTAATAGAGATCTTGTGATAATCACTTTAAATGGAATGTTAGAGGACTACCATTTGTCTATTATAGGTCTTGCTGCAAGGGAGAAAGCTCCCACCTTTGAGGAATTAATAGGTATATTAATGTAGGAAGAAGACAAACACAAGAATTTAAAGCCCCAAATTCCAGATTTAGCACTATTGGCAAAAAATATGTTTGTCAAAGGGAAATAAGGGGGAGGAAGTAAAGGTGGAAGTCTATCTCAGAAAAGGCCATTTCCAAAACAAAATCAAGGTATGTCATCTATCATAAATGATTCTGAAATAAAATGTTTCTATTGTGGTAGAAGTGGGCATCTTCCAAGAGACTTCTATAAGAAGAAAAGTGATGAAGCTAGGCACAATAAGCACATAAGACATTCAAGACATTTTGCAGGAGAAGGCATGAATTATGATCTTAAAAATCTTAAGTTGTTTATGTCTAATGCTACATTTTCTGGTTAAATGGATGATACTAGTGCTTGGTATGTGGACTTTGGAACTTTGATTCTCATGACATGAAATGAGGAATAGTATGAGAACTTCAAGGAAGTCATCAATGGCGGAAAAATATATCTTGGAGATGATCGTGCACATCATATCAAGGGATACGGTGATATTCCAGGGACTTTACCAAATGTAAGTGTTAGAAGCATTCATAATGTTATCTATGTGCCCAAGATTAAGAAAAATCATATTTATGTGTCCACAGTTACAGACTAGAATCTGAAGATTGAATTCTTCAAAACACATTGCCTAGTAAAAGACCCACTGGATCACTGGAAACATATTGCCTAAGGAGTCAAAGTTGGAGTCCTATATAAGCTTGATGTCACCAATAAGAGTCATCGAGCATTGCATTATACTTCTATGTTAACTAAAATTCTTTGGCACTAGAGGTATGGTCATATCAATTATCATGATTTGCTGTTATTGCAGAAACAAAAGAATGGTTGAAAGATTCCATATATTAAAGAATGAGTATGGTTCTTGTGAAGGATGTGCATTACGAAAAATTGATAGAGTTGAATTCCCCCTCTAATTCTGATCGGAGAAGAAGAGATGTATGAGAACTTAAGCATTTTTATGTGTGTGGACCTATGCAGACCAGATCCCTAGGAGGTGCTTATTATTTTTTGTTGTTTATGGGTGGTTGCACAAGGTACAAATGAGTTTACTTCATTATGAAAAAGAGTGATGCCTTTGAGTATTTCAAAGAATTCAAAAATATCATAGAGAAGCAAATAGGGAATTTCATAAAGATCCTCCATTCAGATCAAGGGGGAGAATACAGGTTGGGGGGCTTCATCAAGTACTGCAAGGATCATGTAATAACACAAAAATTTATAGTGCCCTACACTCCAAAATAGAACGATTTTGCAGAAAGGAAAAACAGAACATTAGTGGAGTGTGCATGGAGTATGATCAAAGGTAAGAACCTCTCAAATGATTTTTAGACAAATCCCAACAAGGTATCTTTATCTTAAGACCCCATTCAAAGCCTTGTATGGTTTTAAACAAACAATTCATCATTTTAGGGTATTTTGGTGTAAGGACTTTGCACATATTCTGATTGAGAACAAATAGAAATTAGATCTAAAGTTATCAAATGTATTCATGTAGGATACTATTCAAAATTTAAATCTTATAAAATGTTTGATCCCTCTACTCATAGAGTGTTTACAAGTAGATATGTAATTTTCCAGGAGCAAGAAGATGAAGGAAACAAGGATAACAACTATGAAAGTTGGCACATACTTCCTAAAGTTGAAGACAACAAAGAAGAAGCAAAAGATAGCGAGTAGCAGAAAATTGAGGAAGAATCTAGTGATATGGACATCACCAATTTCCATAGTTCACCTAGAGATGGAGAATTACCTTTAGATAACATGGGTGAAGACAAATAAGTTCGAAGGAGATCTACTCGACAAATTCACCTATCTGAAAGGTACAAGGACTATGCCCCGATGAGCCGTGTTTTGAATATCACAAAACTCACAAGTTTTAATGAAGCTAATGAACATGAAGAAGAGAAAAGAAATGAAGGAAGAATATCAATCTATAATTAAAAACAAAACCTTGAATTGGTTGACTTTCATAAAGGTAAAGAGCCCATAGGATGTAAATGGTTATACAAACCAAAGTTTAAAGCCAATGGCAATATAGATAAATATAAATCTAGATTGGTGGAGAAAGGGTACTCCCAGAAAGAGAGCATCGATTATGCAAAAACATTTACACCCATCTCTAAATTAAATACTATTAGATTGTTAATTTCATTAACTACAAAGTACCATTGGAATTTGCACCAATCAGATGTAAAATCTACCTTTTTGAATGGTCATTTAAAGGAGGAGTTGTATTTGACACAACCTGACGGGTTTGTGAAGAAGGGACGGAACGTTTAGTTTGCATATTAAAGAAAGATTTGTATGGGTTGACGAAGGAACCTAGGTTGTTGTATGAGAATATATATTCATTTTTTCTTCGACGGGATTTTATGAGGAGCCAAAGTGATCTGAATATGTATACCAAATTTGATACAAAGGGGTATGTAGTATTGATTTCTTTGTATGTTGATTATTTAATTATTACAAGAAATTGAGTTAAACTAGTTGATGGAATTAAGGATCATATGTCACAAGTATTTGAGATGAAAGACCTTGGTGAGTTGCATTACTATCTAGGTCTTGATGTTTGGAGAAATGTTGGTTATACTTTTGTTACTCAGGGTAAGTATGCCAGAGAATTACTTAAAATGTTTAAGATGGATCAGTGCAAAGTTGCTTTTGTTCCAATGCAAAAATATGTGAAACTTCATTTTGATGATGGCTCAAAGGAGATTGATGGAACAATGTAGAGACGGTTGGTTGGAAGCCTGAATTATCTTACTACAACTAGATCTGACATATCATACATTATTAGTGTGTTAAGTTAGTTTTTGGCAAGACCTCTAGAAAGCCATTGGAGAGGAGCGAAATATGTAGGTATCTTAAAGGAACAATCGATTTTGGTCTTAAGTATATTGATTCATTTGATGTTGAGTTGGAAAGTTACTCAGATTCATATTAGGTTTGTAATCTGAATGATAAGTGATATACTAGAGGTTATGTTTTTAGCATTGGATCTAGGATTGTTTCATGGAGTTGCAAGAAACAACCAAATATACCATTTTCATCTACTGAGGCAGAATATGAATATTTGTGTGCAATAACTTGTGAAATTGTTTGGTTGAGGAGAGTTCTTCAATATGTTGGAGAAAAACAAAAGAAGGCTATTGTGATTAAATGTGACAACCAGAGCTCGATCAAGCTGGAAAGCAATCAAATGTATCATGCAAGAAAAAAACATGTTGATTCCCAATTTCATTTTATTAGAGAGAATATATAGTCTAAAGAATTGTTTCTTGAATATTGTAATACTTGTGAAAATGTTGTTGATATTTTCACAAAGCCCCTTGAGAAGATGAAATTTGAGTTGTTTAGGGAGATCTTAGGTGTGCAAATAAACCCTTTCTCCATTAAGGGGGAAACTTGAAAATAATGGAGAATGGATTTGTTAGATAGTTTTGATTGTGCGTGTATTTAGGAGTTAGATCCTATTTTCCGGGAATTTGATTGATCTCCTTAACTAAATGGAATACTATAATATATGTATCTTTTGATTGTTTATTCAATGAATATTTAGCAACACTTCTTGGACAACTTCTATGTGCATCTCAACTCAGCTCTGCGCTGTGTGGCTCATTCCTAAATTTTGTCTTCCATATTTTTTGAGTGTGTTCTTCCACCCCCAACTCAGCTATGCCCATGTTCCATAACAATTTTTCCTAGTAAAATCTTAAGCAAGATAGACACCAAACAAGAATCACCATGCAATAAGAATAGAGGTGAGTAGGGGAGGTTAGGCATGGCCCCCACACATCTTAGCTTCTTCTTCACCTAGACCAAAGCCTCTAACTACAAGAGAACCCACTTAGGAACATAACTTGATCCCCCTTTGGCTAGACATTGGAACCAAATGAATTAAGCAAGAAAGAAAGAGGGGAAATTATGTATCAAATCCGACAGAGTTGGGTCTAAGGACAACTGTCTTAATTAGCATGCCTCTAGTCTTCTCTCCCTTCACCAACAAACTCAGTAGAACATCAACCACACTTAGCCAACCAATAGGGGAAAAAGTTGAAACGACATCCATAAAAGGATGTTGATGAATCCTATGCCCACTATACCTTATCTCATCACAATGAAAACAATGAAAACACTTAAGTCATGCTATCCTCTTCATAAATACCTTGTTGTAGAAAATTCCATAGTCTAACCGACATGCAAATTTTCCTTGAAAATCATGGAAATTGCAGCAAGATTTTGGTAAAATCCGGCAGGGATTTTTGTAAATCTAGGTTACAATTGTTAAACTTTAAGATTTTAGGTGCCCAGAGGTTTTTGATTGTGTTGAATCCATTTACACCATCAAAATCATGATTCAAACATTGATACTAGGAGATTTCTTAAAAAAAATTGACCAAATTCTAACCACTTTTGACTATCTAGAATCTTTTTTTACCTCAATAAACGAAGTCGTAAGCAATCATCATTCATGGTTTCGAATCCCATTCGCTAAAACCCGTGTCATAAGTCATGTCTAAGGGAATGGGACGTAGCAGGGGCACTCACACTTCTCCCCATCATTTGGTCCCTCATCACACTAAGGGGTTGAGGATTGTGCGATCTTTGGAAATGATGAGAGTGGCAAATAAGTTGTAGTAGTAGAAATACAACACATGTGGGTTGTCATGTTTCCACTCATGCATACTTTATTAAAATAAATATCAAAATAAATTAATTAATAAAACATAAAATAATTATATATTATATATTTTTATTAAAAAAAAATAGATTAATTTATATAAACAAATAAATTTGTTAAACCACTTATATTGAGTGTGCGTATGAAGTCAATTTAAATAAAATCGTTTATTCTATATAATGAAAATTAAATGAATCGTACACCATTTACTAGAACATTTTAAACTCTTTAATGTGCTTGATTTTTGTCAGGCAATTCCAAGATTTATTGTGGTTATTACATGAATTAGGTGTGGAGTACTATTTCAATAATAAAACAACACGCAATATTGTATATGAAATTGACATAGGTAATATTAAGTTACCTTTAATATTAGAATATTTCACTTTTCTAATATTTTTCGTAATTTAAATAAAAGTATATATTCCATGGGAGCCAATTTATTTCACGTTTCTAATATTTTTGTTATCACATGTAATTAGGGATGAAATTATCACATGTAATTAGGTATGAAAATGACATAGTAATAGCCATATACTTTCATATCAGTTAATATTAATTTTTATAGTTTTTATATATATTTAAAAGTTTTTTAAGTAAAGTATACTTATTTTTTTATAATAATTTTGTGTATATAATTTATTCAGGTTAGAATTGGTTGAGTTTTTATATTTTGAATATAAATATTATGAACATCGATCTTTAAAACAATGAATATATAATATACATTAAAATATAATTATTTTTTTATAAAAATTTATAATAATAATTTTTTCAATTTCGAAAATTAATTTAATTTATTTTAAATCTCGATATTCTCATGGACGTGGATCTCCAAAACCGTGAACTACAAATATTATATATATAAACATCTTAGTGTCCAAATTCATACATAATTCAACCATGGGACAACATGATATTGTTAATATCATAATATAGAGATTGTATTTTTCATACATATATCATATGAATGTTTGCAACGCAATAGAAAAACTGAGTGTACTTATGCATACCTGTAATCTTAAAATAATGAGGTGAGTTAATGGGATATATGTTATCAAATGATGCTACCAAAAGGTTTTGTTTGAGATGATATTATTCTTGAACTAAGGGGGAAGAGTAATTACAAATTGTGGCAAATTGTGGCATTTTATGTTATGTATTTTAATTAGGGAAAATAATGAGATATATGTTTATAAAATGATGTTATTAAAAGGTTTTCCTTAAAAAGATATAGGGTGAAGAATGTTGTAAAACATGGTATTTTATATTAAGTATTTTAATTATATTTATAGATATGTATATTTTGAAATATGATTTTTACATTTCTAAAATATTTTAGAATAATTTTAGTAATATATACAATAAAAAATATTATATGAACAAGTGTCATATGAAGTGAATTATGGTTTTTTGGGCACATGGTATTGATAAGCCATTGTATAATTGACCCATGGTATCATAGCAAATCCTCTTTATGGAACAAGAATCTCTATGGTAAAGTAGGGGTATGTTTTCATGGTATCGTAGCAAATCCTCTTTACAGAACAAGAATCTCTATGGTAAAGTAGGGGTTTATTTTCATGGTTATGAATGTTATTAGTCCTTGCGAAGACATGACTGTAGCAACGGAATTTATAATGTTTGAATTTGAAAAACAAATATTTATTTTTCGATATTATTAAAAATAATAATTTTCAAACATTTTATTGGACCATAACTGGAAAGGCTTATTGTAGCCTTTGCATAATACAATGTTATGTGGATAACTGCCTCAGATTTTCCTCCTAATATTTCTGGATATAGCTACAATATTTATGTCATGATATTTAGATATTTGTGTAGTTATTTTTCATCGTCCACTCAAAACTAAATTTTTTAAAAATAACGCTTGAAATAATGGAAAAATGTAGAATTATCTAGATCTTTCTATTATTAGCGATCTGTTGTGACCAATTAGATTAGATCTTATTCTTAAGGAATTTGTTCAATACCTGAACAAATTTCCAATCTTATTTATGTACGAATAATTTTGTGAATAACCGTGATGTGCCCTGTACAAGAACTCTTCATATTGAGTTTGGGTCACCTAAGAGATGTTCATTTCCTCTATATTCTGTCTCCCCTAAATTTTTAATTGGTATCATAGAATAAGGTTGGTTCCGGGTTTGTGAAAAAAGTGTGTCTGAGTTGTGAGAAGGCGTTTGCTGGAGAAAGTTGTTGAGTTGAGCATTGTGTACATTGTTTATTACATAACCGGCTTGCAACCATGAATTGTTCAATCCTTCACACCTGTTTGAAGATCTCCACAGAGAGCGTATTTGGCATACGATCCCAGATCGATTTGTGTAGACACAACGTTTTGAGAGAGTTCTGCATTTGGCGTGATTCAGTATTAAGAGGAGTGCGGGTTTTGTGTAAAAATGCTTGCGGTTTAGTTTCTGAAGAAGAGCCTGCTATATGTTTTTCCCAATGGTGCGGTGAGCGTGGGCAATCCCTCTTCCCATAAGCCGACTAGAGAAGTAAGAGGGCACTTTTGGAGCTTTTAGAGTGTCGTAAGGCTGTGAGAAGATCTGTGTGACTGTGAGGGAGGAAGAGATCTCTATGAGATCTGTATGACTGTGAAGAAGATAAAGCATGCAATGCCAAACCATTTGCATGATGCTAGGGGCTATCACTATCATTGCATAGATGCTTTTCTTGTAGTTTGGATAGATGAGCATCAGGCATGAATCTTCTTCTCATGAGGTATGTGTTCAATTGATGGTGGACGAGGCCACCTGATCTGTCGAATGAGTTGTGACTGTGAGCGAATTGTGCATGTTGACTGAAAATGTTTACGAATCTATTTTGCTAATTGAGAAGACATGCAATTGTGTTGAGCGAGCTAGATTCAAAATCGGCTTAGATCAACTGAGATTGTCGGCTCAACTCAAACATCCTTTGGAGAGCGTTGACTGGTCGAGCCCATATATGGTATTGATTAGTGACATACGAAGTGGATATTATGGTGATCCACTCGAGGGAATTCCCTACAACATAGAAGTTGTGTGGATTTGGGGTCGACCTGACATATACGTAGAGGAGATCTCGCGACTGAGCAGTTAGAAGCTGAGCCCGGTAGAGATGAAGTGTTGAGCATGTGTGAAGCTGAGCCCCGTAGAGATGAAGTGTTGAGCATGAGTGTGGTGGTGTTTTCGTATGGAAAATTATTTGATTGATTAACCAGAGCACTGGCTAGAAGGAGGGATGGTCGTTGTCTTCGTGTTGTAGCAATTAAAACTACCCTCTAAACTTTTGCCTTCACTTTTTTTTGGAGCCTCCTTCCTCAAAATATTAGTAGCATGTCTTGCAGTGCGACTTGTGTTTCATTCAAGATTATTTTTCACTTTGTAGCTTGCATTTGCTTGCTTGCATTTGCTTACTCGCTGACTCACCACAGGCTGACCTCATGACTTGGTTTACATCTAGTTCTCAAATTGTCTTGAAAAACTGCACAATCCTAGAGGGCTACTAGCCTTGCTCTCGGGAATTGCATAGAGAAACTTGGGAGTCATTCCTACTCTCCAAAATTGCACAAAGTAGTCCGACAGACAGTCTTGTTTAGAGAAATTGTGTAGAACATCCCGACACTCGGCTTCATCTCAGGAATTGTGCAGACCCTACTGACATCTTCAGCTGGGAAATTGCGCATAGCATGAGAGGTATCCATAGCCACTAATCCCAGGAATTCTGCAGAAGCATTCCGTCAACTGTTGTCTGATGCATGTGCTGAAAAGTTGCTTGGTTCCCTCCAGAATTATGCAATCTCTCCATGCAGGCATGGAAACCTTCCTGAAAAAGAAAAAAAAAAACATCCCTAAAAATAGGGACCTATTTTTAGCACTGTGAGTTACAGTCAAGTTGAATTAGAAACTTCCCATCGCTTGTCACTTTTTCTTATATTTTTGGCATGTGAGTCATAAACCCTGAATCTACCAAATCTATTTAAATGACACCCCAGAGTTCATTATAAACATTCAATCTTGGAGATATAGCATTCCCAAGGCCTCTAGGAATCTTTGACACAGTGGGCACAAGTTTTCTGGGTAACTTTGGATTTTCAAGTCTTTTGTTACTTTTTATGCTGCTTTTATTTCCTCAGCTTGTGTGACTGTTGTTTTTCATGTTTTACTGAATGGCTGTTGGCATTTTAGTTTTTTTTTTAACTTGTATAAGTGTGTTTTCAAGTTTTGCATTGGATTTCTTAAGCATCACATGCATATCATTGTTTTTGCACTAACAATCATCGTTGTGGCAACCCTCTCCACCAGCTTTGTTGTTCGTTTCTTTGAATAGTTCATCCATTGGTTATGATTTTATGCATAATCATTCTCTCATATCTAGACCAAGCTTTGCTCATGCATACAAAACTACTCATTTTCAAATTTCCCTTGGGAAGATTTCAATGCCTTAGGTCAGATATTTCTTTGCGCGACATGCACTGGACATTCCCAGTACTCAAGGCTCTACCTTGGCTCTAGTAATTGCGCAAAATTTTCTTGTAACTAGCCTCCAGCTTTGCTCTACGTAGTTTTGGGAGATAATTCCTAGTATTGCCCACTGGGATTGTGCAATGCGTAGTCCGAGCTAATAATCAATCCAGACTTAACTGCGCATTACGCAGTTCCAGTCCATAGTCAACCCAGTTGGACTACGCTCTCTGTAGTTTTAGTCAGCAGCAGATCTCACTGGCAGCTAAGATTGGGCAATGTAGAGTTCCAGCTGATAGTCTCCCAACCTTGGAGAGTCACTATTATGCAATCTTGCCTAACAGTGACCTAGCTTGTTGCATGATCAATCCTTGAAGTGCTTTGTGTTTTGAAACTAACATTTGCTTGCTATGAGTGTCCACTATGTCTCCAGGTACATCAATTATTGAGTAGTCTCTTAGCAGTACATGCATCATTGTTTCCAAGAAAGATGGATCAAAGGACACTGTAGAGATCAACACTAGAGACGTGGTTGAACAGGTTCCAATGAACTTGCCCATCTATGTAGACATGTAGTTGTTCATAGAGAATACATGAAGATTACATGGCAAGAAATAAAGGACATATTTGTAGGCAATTTCAAGGAATATCTAGAAGATCAACAAATCTGTGTCAACATTCACAAGTCAGGCTTGTGCAGGGTTTCATGGAGTTACTCCGCCTTCCCGTGCATGGAAGTCTCACATACCAATCCTGAGATGATGACATTGAGAAATACTAGTGGGACACAACTTGCCACCTTTAGGTCAGAAGACTACCATCAAATGTATCACTTGCTATAGTCTTTGAACTACATGGATGCACTGTTCTTCACTCCCAACAATAATATAAGTAATAGATATATCATGAATCATTTGGTAATAGATCCATCAAAGTTCAGGACGACACCCAACTAGGTCTACAAGACAAAGTCACTTAGGAAGGCTTGCCAACTCTTGGTTATATTTGCATGTAGCTTGTATGGGTAAAAGAGCACACAGACCTTCCCGCAGAGTTGGGTTGTTATGTTAGTTCAATTGGAAAATGAAGGCCTTTCAACTAGTCAGACATGTTGGCTCTTCAGTTAAAAGTGTAGGTGTCAGATGCCTGGAATCCGCTTAAGGATGGACAAGCAAGATTCTATATGTCCACGTACTTCCTTAATACAATCTGTACCTAGCAACAATTCCTATCATGGGTTGGACATGGATAACATCAGAGGAAGTTGTGAAAATTTATTGTAAGTTACTCTCTGAGTGCAGCTACCAAGGAGTCATGACGAGGTTATCTCACCACTTCATCGCCCCACTGTATAGGATGATATTTGAATAGGATCCACCTTGCGTGTCCCAGGAAGTGATGCAGGCATTACTTAACATTGTAGATTGGTATGCCTCGCTTGGTGACACCTTCATCAGGATGTTTGGCGTGGAGAAGCCTCTGCATGAGCTACCGAGGTTTTCCATAGACAAGTTGGTCATGCAAGAGGTTGCGTACCACATCTCCACAGGGTTATCAACAAGACTGCATAGGTGGAAGAAGCCACCATGGCCTAATGTTCTTTTGCGTATTGGGTTGTATGAGATCCATACCTTGAAATATGTAGATGTTGAGACCGAGGACTTGAAGAATTTTGGGTTTGGAACCAAGGGCTTCAATCAGTATGATCCCCACTGCATATGAAAGAATCACTATGTGAAGGTGTACTACGCATGTCATTGGCCGGAGGAAGATCCTTGGAGTCTAGGCTCAATGAACCGGTTAGCATGGCTATAGAGTGGAAAGTAGCACTGTAGGCAAGAACACCATAGGAAGCAACAAAAACAATAGCAGTGAGTAAAAAACCAACGCAAGACAAAGGAGAGAGGAATATTGCTGAGAGCACAGATGCTGAGCAAACTACAAGTTGAAAGAAGATCCACTTGTTAAGAGAGTAGATTTGGAGATAGATGCAAAGAGGCGACAATGCGAAAGGAGAGTAGAGTGAAGAGAAGAGAGGAGAAAAGTTTGGAAGAGATGGGAAGGAGATCACAAGAGAAAAAGAAGAAGCTGAAAGTAGAACAAGAGCTCAAGGGGAGAGAAAGGGAAGAAAGCAAAAAAAAGGAACAAGAAGAAGGACAAGGTGCATTGATAGAGAAAACTGCACAGATACAGGTTGAGACAACATAACATCTAGTAGATGAAGAAGAGGGTGAGCAGGTGCAGGTTCAGGAACTTGCTCAGTAGGTTGAGCAGTTGGTTTAGGCAATAGACATGTAGCTGGAATAAGTGCTAGAGGACCAAGATATCAATCTCATGCCATGGGAATCCGAGGTTGCACCATAATCTCTACCATCTCCAGTATCAAAACCAGTCCTAAGTGAGAAAGGAGAAGTTGTTCTCCTTGATGATGATCCGGAGACGGATGTGTACAATATGGAATTTCATGAGTGACAACGAAGGATTTTATTGACACAAAGAAGGAAACTATCGGATGATCATACATCACCTACGCACATAGAAGAAAGGGCAATTGTACCAAATGCTAGAAGACATACAGTTGTCATATCCAAGGCTTCTAAGGCCTATGCAGAAGCAACAAGTTAAATGGTGAATTTCTTGATAGAAGAGAATGATCGATTGGCGAAGAACTTGCAAGAGGTTAGGTAGAGAATAAAGCATTCCACGGGATTCGCCATGACAAAGATGAAAAGATAAATAGTGGCGGAGATATCAAATTTGGAGGCCACCGTTCAATCAATATATAGAATATTTGTCACCGTGTACAAAGAAGTTGTCCATTTATACAATTTTCAGCAGCAGTGCACACAAGTAGCCCAAACCCTCAAATACATTCACACTGCTATTGCACACATGCAAGAATGGACAATGACGTATAAGGGAGCCCCACTTTACTTGCACAAGAGAATGAAGCCAGAGGTTGAGCTAGGAAAAAAATGGATTCAAATGTTGATATGAAACTATTAGAAACTCCCTCTGCTCATCACTAGCATTGAGGCTTCCTATCCATGTTTTTTTAGGAGTCTGTATGTCATAGTGCGAAGACATAAGATCCCTCCCATTAGAACCCTCACCCAAGCCATGAGGAAGAACCAAGTGATGATAGATGTCGACAAGTACATAGAGAAGTTGATGCACATAGCCAACAACGATGACTTGCCTCTCAATGTAGAGAACATGAAAAGGTGCATCAATGGTCCAACCACACTCAGGACAATGTTGCGCATGCTTTAGGATGAGTTGGATAGAGGTTTCAGAACCATATACTTGGAAGCCATGGAGGCAAGAGTCTACTTCGACAAAGTCGTCATCAAATAGTACGGGAAGAAATAGCGCAGTACCAAGCTTGGTATGAGTTGGTCACCGAAGATCATTGCGAGGAGGTTACCGAGTTGTTCTTTTCCCAAGACCCCGAGTGATGTTGTTTGTCATGTTAGGTTGACTAAAGCCTATTTTTGTCCCACATGGGTATATGTGGAAATTGTATTATTGTAAACATGTTGTAAGTGAAATTCCAAGTGTCATTAGTGGAATATGAACAATCACTATTGTATTGTTAAGAGTCATGATGGTAGTCCAAGAGTCAAAAGGGAATTTAAATTGTCACCCCACCCTTCGCTGTAGATAGAACCTCATAGCAAATAGTATATGCTTTTGGGAGCCAAGATTTTGGCTAGGGATTTCTTAGGGAAGGTTTGGAGAGTATTGTGACTAGCCTTGGCTTCTCCACAACGTAGAGTGAGTACACCTCTTTGGAGGCGCAGGTAGTGTTTACTGTAATGTTCCACTATTGGGCCTAGTGGCTGCCAATGGTGTATGTGTGGATGGAACTTTCACTTAATAATATATAAAAAATCCATATTCTCTTCATGCATATATACGCATATAACAATATATGCAGTAAACTGCGTATATATGCTTAAGTGAAAAATCCATCTTGTTAAATAATCTACATATATACACAGTTTACTTAAGGCAAACCTACATATACACACTCTTGATATGTATACCCAACGTGTATACGCACCTTTGCTAAAGTGAACCTGTGTACATATCTGTAAATGATGATTTAAAACTTTATAACAACTTCAGACATCAATTATACCCAGATCATCATATTTACAGATTACAACATGCGCCAGTTATTTTAGATAAGAAATCAAAAACCACACAAAGATACTTCTCTTCAAGTCTTGAGATTTTGACCCCTCAATAGAACTTATCCTTCACCAAGCGCTCAGGTTCATCCATGATTCAGATCCAGTTATGCACCATAACCCAATAACCAATATTCTAGATCTTGCTCTTCATTAGATATTGAATTCATGAGTACCTTTGCCTAATGATCTTCTCCTCCTTTTATAGTCCTAGGCCTTACTCAATACCATGGACCAAAACCACTTAGAACCAACAACACTTCGAATCAAATACCATGGATCAATACCGAAATACCATGGATGAAAAATCATGAACCAAAATTCAGTTTTCCAACATGTATGCACCTTTCATTCCGTGAAAGTGAGTGTGTATGCATACACTCCTTTTGTTCAATGAACTTGCATGTATACGCAGGTTGGTCAAAATGAACCTGCGTATACCTTTCTTTCTTCATTCTATGTGGCCGAAACTATGATTTGTCATATGAGAGAGTTTCCATCAAGTACAACACTTGTATTACTTGTATCATAATGCCAACAATCTCCCCCTTTGGACTTGATGGCAACAACACCAATCACTCTCCCCCTTTGTCATCAAGGGAAAAGGGTCATGCTCCCCCTGAGTACCAGCTAAAGTCTCTGATATGCTGAAGTGCTAATTGATCCATGCTCCCCTTGAGTATAAGTAAGGTCTGCAAAAATATAACATGACTCTATACATACATCACTCAAGACCTTCCTATCACTAAAGACTCATACATACATCCATCTCCCAACCAAGTGGGGATATACCAAGTTTGACTCATCCACCCGTTAGAGCCTAGATTGATCTTAGGCTGAAGGGAGGAAATCCTAGGATAACCGCAAACCAAGCTTAACCTAGTAGCTAGCCCTACCAGGTCAGGAGAGGGCTCTCTCCTTGTCAATCTCAGTTGAGATGACTGAAATGAATATGGATTTTAGGCTAGGTATAGTAGCTCTAGGGTTTTTTGGTTTATTTTGATGAGTTGGTTGCTGGATCAAATGGAGCAGGCAGCTCTGGGTCCAAGAAATCAAATCAGAATTGCATGGTATTTTGTGGGGCCAAGTAGGTAGGTGTTTTAGCACTTAGAATTGAGTGAGATGGTAAGTTTAAGACTGGTGGGGGGCTGAGGAGGGCATGCAAAGGTCATGAATCCTCTTCAAATAGTAGAAAACATTAAAAACTAAATGTATTCCTAAAGCAGAGCATTAATATCAATGTATTCCACCTATCTATCTTGATTCATTTAGTTAAGAAGAAAGAAATAGATGCTGACACATATAACACATGAGAGAAATTGATAACAAAAAGGAGAAACAATGCCAAGACACATTACCACAAGAATCCTACAAACATAGCCACAAACCCTGGTTTATTTCCTTGCCAAACTACCATTACAAGTATACAATGAGTGCACCACTTCCAAAAGAGTCCAACCTTTACAAATGACTAAGAAAGTACAAAATATAGGCACCAAACCACCTGTGCAAGCCATCAGGGGTCTAATCCATGAGAACAGGGGTGGTTGCAACCATATTTAAACTAAGAACAATAATATAGGTAGTGGAACAACTTGCCTCTAAAACCATGGAAATTGATACATTCAACCTTAAACCACCTCAAAATGATGAATCTACCCCCAAAAGTCATTTTTGAATTACATTTACACACCATAACATCAAATAAATTCATAGACTCATCCACAAGGAGAGAAAAACTCAAATTATATAAAAACTAGGCGAAATTTTGATTTTTAGGCAAAACTGGCAAAATCCATTCTATGCGCAATGCTTGTGATCCTATGTGCAATGCTTTTTCCAAGCTAGTAATGGGGGCATTTCCCTTAACCAAATTGAGGCCAAGATGTCTTTTTGGAAAGGTCTTCCTGTCTAGTTTCTAGAACAACTTCAATTTCTGAATTTGGAGGTCATTTGCCTCTTCACAAATGGAATCTCCCAAGACTGCTTCTTGTGTGTCAAAAAAGTGGCAGAGAGGTCATCGTTTGATGGTTTTTTGGCCTTTAGGTGACCAATATCTTCTCCAAATTTGATGCAACTTTCAGGGATTGATGTCCTCATCATGCTAAATCTAAATATGTAAGCCACTTCTCTAAAAAATTCCCCTATGAAAAGCATAACGCCGGTGGCGCTGCCCACTTATTGGGATTTCCTGTGTTTCAAAATTCAAAATTTGAAAATTACAATATTTTATCAAAATTGTCCCAAAATTGGCACAAAGCACCCTCAAGCACTGTTTTGATGAGCTAATGATGCATCAGCTAGGATTTCTAATTTGTTTTGCTCCTTTTTTCTTCTCAGATCTTTCCTCAATCTTGCCTTAAGCTTCCTTATCCTTATATTACATATCTTGTTCCAGGTCATATAGTGATAGGCCATATGGCAAAGCATTTTCTTCTCTTTATTGGCCTTCTCTAGCAACTTCTCAAGGTGAATGTTCACTCTCTGTAACCAAGTTTCTTGGTCATTTTCAATTTATTTCTCAATGGAGGTCATTTTAACCTTTGCCTTCTTTGCCTCTTGCCTCCCTTCTCTAATCATTTGCAACTCTATGATAACCTGCTTATCAGTTAATTTATTGTTTTCCTACTCAAGGTAATTTATGATCCATTTTTCCCTTTCCAAATTGACTGACAAGGCTTGAATGTCAGCCTCTTGTTTCTTGATGGTGTCCTTAGCACTTTGGGTCTCCAAATCAATGACATCAATTCTCTGTGCTTCCTCATGAACAACTATGTCAAAATCCCTCTCTTGCTCATCATTAGGATCCTCTTCCTACATTTTCTCTTTGGCTTTACCTTTGTATTTGCTGTGTTTCCCAACATGTACCTATTTTGCTGAAGAAGAAGGAAAAGCCCCTCCCACTACTTGTGGAGACAACATTTTCCTGTGGCCTGTAGATGAAGCCGAGACCTCTTCCACTCCTTGAGGAGATAATACTCACCTAGAAGCTACAAAAAGTCTCCTAGTGCCTCTCACATAAGTGATAAACACTGGCACTCCAAAAGTTTCAGCTTCCTTGACTTGTTCATGTCGTGAAGGTTCACATTCCTCCTGATGCACCGATGAGAATATTTGAGGTCCTTTGTGTTATGCCCCTGTACCAATAGGTGTCATATATCATGATTGACTTGGTTTAACTCTGAAATATGTTCATACATTTGCTTGTTGTAAATGTTTTCATATTTGTGAAGAACAAAAATTTAAAAAAGTAAAGAGGGTATACCCTAGAAAAAGAATAAAAGGGTAAAAAGAATAAAGAAAAGGTCAAAAAAATGAAAGAAAATGAACACCAACAAAAAGAAAAGACCAGGAAAGTGTGCAAGTCTAAATGCAGCTGCTTTACTTGTTGTGTAATAAAAGTTGTGTGCAGCTTGTCACCTATGCCACAATCCATGGTAGCCAAATAGTTTAAACTTGGTTATTCCATGTTTTCAATTTCATGTTTATAGAGATAGAGAATAAAATCTAACCAAACTGTTTAATCTTGGCAGATAAGTAGATAGGTAGAGTGAATAAAAGGAGCTCAACAGTTTAATATGAGCCCTTGGATGTAATAAGTGTAGATTTAGATAGATATCACTATATAAAAGAAAAGAAAGTGTGAAAATGGTTTGCAAGTCTAAGTGCACCCTAATAAAGAAGTGAATATGCTAGGATAAAGTATGTAGGGTAAGTAGATGATGGTTGCAAAATAGATGTGTGGTCAATGGTTAAGTTTAATGCTTAAACCTTTTGCTTTCATCACTCGGACAAAGCACAATTCGCATTGGAGACAACACATCAAGGAAAAAAAGTCAAATTGATTAACTTCCTTACTCCATTTTTCCCTAAAAATTTCACTAATTTCCCCTAAAGTACTAAAGGTATCTACAACAAGTTAGAGGGGATCAGAGAATTTCTCTGACTTTTGGAGGGACCGGACCCTCAACCCAATAATTTGGAATGCCTAAAAATACTTAAATCCGCTTCATCAACAATTACCCCTTCATAAATTCACTCATTCCCTTTATAAAAAATTTCCTAAGTAAAATCTTATTTTACTTAGGGAAATTGAAACATTTGATCTCTAAACCCTCATATTAGCCTAAGTAATGTTGTATGATGAAATGCTTTTAGAAACATTTTTACTTACCGCACTTCATATTACAAAATCATATTAACCGCTAATTAATATTATTATTTAGCTCCCGAAAAAGAATTACCCTTTCCCCGTATTATTATTAAAAAACTAAAAAAATTACATATACCATCCCCAATTGCAAAATAACCTTAATAATGTTTGAATATATGGGATTAATTAGTCAACCCGTGACTAATTAAGAACCTCGACCCTTGCCATATTAATAAAGGGATTAATTAACCATTCAGATTAATTAATAACTTTCTCATCCAATCACATTGCCCTCGCTATAATTAAATACTTTTTAATTACCATCAGGCCCCTCCGTTAACCTTCTGCCACTTCCCGTTGTCGACCATTGTCAGATCGGATCTCCTAGATGCGACGACCATCACTCATATCGCGCGAACCTTTTGGTTTGACATTATATGTGTGATATGAGCGGTTTTCCCAAAAGCGTCGATGCTATGTGTCAGTTGATAAGTGGAATCGTGCGCCCCCCCCCCACAATACCACCTACCTACCATAAGTGGTGCGATAAAACCCACTTACCACCTCCCACAAATGACAAAACGTCACATCATTTAGGTGACATCACCTGTCTTTGTCGCTAAACCCACCAAAAAATTGAATTTGCATAAAAAATAAAGGGTAATACATTCTGCGTCCTTTATTCAAAACAATTCCATGCATGCATGCAGTACATCCAAATCAACCGGCTTGTCCCCAAAGTGTCAACCACCTTGAATGTTGCCCTTCAATGCTGCTCCAGTCTATTGCGTGCATCCCGGGAACGTGAACATCCTTGCCAATTGCCCAGAAACAGCTATTTACCAGACTTTCTCTTGGAAACCCTATTATATGCTGAGAATTCCTCTAAATTGCTTTAAAACCGAACATTTTCAGTATATTTCAATTGCTAAGCATTGGTTTAAAAACTCCTAGACACCTCTGTTCTCGACAAGTTTAGTAAAAAACCCGTTTCATCCCTAAAAACACAAGAACCAGGGATGGAAACCCCCGTGGCCCTTAATGTAGCTCCAATCACTACTCCTCACAGAGACTTGGACTACCTTCCATTAGCAGATAAAGACTTTCAAATAAAAGACCTTGAACCTGATAAAAATCCCTTGAAAGTATATTGTCAATGCTAAGATGATTACATGAAAAATTTTGATGTGGCAGGACTTTGGGAATCCAATCTCCCAAAGTACATATTCTATTTTGTGCACATTTTCCTGGATATTATCCAGCAATGTCAGGCCAATTATAACCCTAAACTCAGAGCTGTAATGTCCCCCGACCAGTCAGTCTATTTTACCATTACTGCTGATTCAATTAACAAAATGTTGCAGCTTCAGTCCAGCTAGAACCTCACCCCCATTTCCATTAGAGAATTACTTGAAAAATCCACCAAAATGTCTAATTTTGAACTCAACCATATTTTCCATACCTTCATGGACAAGAATCATCTACCCAAAGATCCCCCTCCTTACCTAACATGTTTTTCACTGATATAGGCAAAGATATTGTTTATATGATTGTTGGCATTATGGGTTTGAATACTAGTGAGTTTGTTGATGAATTGACCCTATTTCTCATGTCTATCGTCACCCTTGACAACCTCCTACTATCAAATATGACTATGCTGCATTCATGCTGAAAAAATCCATGACCAGTTCATGAGGCTAGAAAATGAGAAAGTGTTTAAGTATTCTACAGTCATATATCACCTCTTCCTTGACTATCAGTTTGACAAATTCCCTTTCTCTGTGCATAAGATTGATACCAAAGTAACCCTAGGTCAGTCATTTTTTGGACCTCTATTTTTCATGACTCGCCCTCTTTTCCCTATTCATATATATATTTCATTGATCAGTTTGTCCATCCTATAACCACCATACTGACAGGAATTTCCTCCCTTAGAATCAGTGATGATATCAAAAGAATCCTTCAGTTGTCAAAGCAGTATAGGATAGGTGACTGGTATTTATACCAGAATCATACTGAGATCAAAGTCTACATGTGTGAACTACCCCCTACAAATTTCCCAGGTATGTCCCCATAAGAATATTTTCCCTGGAGTACTACAAGCAAATAATCAACTATGATCAAATCCATTTTATGAAAGCAAAGAAGAAAGCTTAGCTGAGAATCAAAGACCACTTAGGCCCATTTGTGTGCAACAATAGAAAGGTAGGGCAAGAAGCAGAAGAAATCATAGAAAGGAATATGCATTTAAAGAAAAGCTTTGCTTGGGCCTATGATCCTCAGAGTTTCATTTGTGATAGAAGGATAAAACACAAGTTATCACCTTATATCCATCACAACATCCCTAAAATAGAAAAATATGCCAATATGAATAGAGGGAAGGGACACTGATAGAGCAACATAGTGATAAAGTTGAATTTGAGAATGTGATGAAAGATTTGGAGAAAAGACTTGACCTAGACTCCTTTGTACAGGTGCATAAAGAGTCTTCCCAAAGGGCAGCCCAAGAAACCAATGCTCCCATAGCCGAGCCTTCACAAAGGCAAAATTAGGAAATAGGTCCATCTACATTAGAACATCCATCTACATCAAAACATCCATCTACATCACAACAACCAGAGACAACATAACAACCAGAGAAATTAGAGCAATAGCCTGAAATCTCTGTAGAGTTGGACCCACCACAGCCACATCTAGCTCAAACTAATATGGGAAATTCCCCAATACTACAGACTCCTCTAAATGAGGAAAAGAATCTAAAAAGAGATAGGGAAGCAGCTACCCCTCTAAGCATACCCACAGATCAACCCTTTGCTAAAAGACAAAGGATGAGTCCATATTCAGAGGAGGAATTTATTGGAGAAACTATAGAAAGCATGAGAAAAGAAGGGACAGATAGTTTCCCAATAGGTGGGACACCCTCAAGTTCACATAGGCAAGAGCTAGAAAGACAATAGAGTATAGAAGTTTCATCTCTCAGGTCTTCTTCTAAGAAAATTATAGATATAAAGGGGAAGTTTAAAGAAATCAAGGCAAAGAATGAGTAACTGAAGGCCCAAGCCTATGCTCAGTACTTAAAGATGGCCACTACAAACCAAACCAGATTGATGTTAGCGTTTGACATCAAAGAGGGAAAAATGCAAATGAGTTTCCTAAAGCCGACAATGCTGCTGCCAAAATCTTTGGAAAATTATCTCAAAACTAACTTTGAAGTCATGGCTAAAGACATCCACCCTATTTATCAGATTGAATTACACAAGCAAACAGGCGAGATGGTCTACTCAACACTGACCAACAAAGAAGTGATGGCTCATAGATTGCAAAATTCATTCAGCAACACTACAACCCAATTGCAGCTGGAGAAAGCCTCCTCACAGGCAAAAGATAATAGGATAAACTCACTGGAAGAATTAGTAATTGAGTTGGGTCATGACTCAAAAGATGTTAAGGTATCAAAAAGATTAATTAAGAAAAAGAATGAAGACATAGCTGCACTTAGAAAACAGTTGAAGTTTCCACCACTCATTCACCCTCAGATTGTTGAAGTGATAGAGAAGAAAAATGAAGAATAACTTCTGGACCTGGTCCTCAAGTTAAACGAGCAACTAAAGGAAACATAACAAGAATTAGAGAAAGTAGTGCAGTTAAGGTAGAGTGAGTCAACCACATAGCCTCAAACTATACTACCAATTGTTTCAACAACAGTCCATTATACACTGGCAACTGTTTTAGCACCAAACATTCCTTTGGTTATAGCTACACCCATAGAGGCAACAGGTACACCTACACACAACATAGAGGACTTGATTAAGTCAATGGAAGAAATGAAACTCCAAGTAACAGAGCTGCAGAAAGTAAAAGAGAAATTCACTACTTTGGAGCAAAAATATGATATATCAAAGACAAATTATGTATAAGAAATAAGGAAAAATAAAGGCATGACACAACAAATTAAAGCATTGGAGAAGGATCTATCATTTGAAAAATCTTTGACACACATCAGGAAAATATTGTGGACCAATATCATTGATTCCATAAATGATATTTGGTCATCAATTCACATTATTTTTGAACAAGTTGATCTAGTAAAGCTTGCTCTTGAAGAAATTGAGAAGACCAGAGAAGAGCTCGACGAGAAACCTGAGGAAGCTATCAGATTAATCAATTTTCTGAACATTAAAAATAGACAACAATTAGAACAATTAGACATTGAGGATAGGACTGCTACCATCCTAGAAATAAAGAAAGTATTGACCAAAAGGAACTTGATGCAAGGCTTGGAACGAAGATGTCAAAGCATGCAGGAAGATATAGATGAGTTCATGAAGAAATTTGACATCTTAAGAATGAAAGGACTCACAAGTCCTTTAGTCATCAATGATAAGTTAATGGTTTAGATTGAGTACATTAAAAAATTACACCAGTAGGTTGACATTTAAGCTAATTCATCTTCAGCCAAGGCATTACCAACAGGGAAAGTGTTGTATGACTGTTTAAAGAACCTCTTTTTCATTGAACATGAAGTAAAGAATTTATTCCCAGTACAACCCAATTTTGTAAAATATACAGAAGCAGATGAAATTTATAGGAAGTTGACAAGAACAAGAATACCAAAGGATGATTGGTGGGCCAACATGACTAACATCCTTTAAATTACCATGGTAAATAGTGAGGGAAATAGAAACATTCAACATAGTAAATTTTGGTAAAAAGGATGAATACTGGTGAACAGGTAAAGACTATCAGTTATAGGTGAAAGAGTATTAGTTAAAAAGATAAAATCATATATCCAGCACAGAGTTACTAAGACAACAACAAGATGCAGATTCGTAGAGCATACCTCCAGCTCCTTCAACAAAAATAGGGACAACAAAAAATCAGTTCATTATCTGTCACTATATTCGGGACCATCTGTCTCTAGATTAGTGTAAATAGATATTATATTTTCCTAGAATAAATCTCATTTAGTTATGAGATATTTTGATGTAAATTTTGTATAAATACTTATTTATTCAAAGTATTAGGGGTGGATTCAAAGACATTTCTATAGACATTTTCCTCTAGAATTGAAGTGCTATTGTACCAAGACTTGTATGGCTTGCTGGATCAAGGAATAAAGTAAAGACTGTTCATAGGATACTTGTGTTAAACAGAAATCAATTAACTATTCTATATCTCTTGTCTATTATTGTTTTTCCTCTGTTTATTAATAATCATCCGTGTTTTCATAAACCCTGAATGATAAACGAGTAATGATTTTGCAGAAATTGCTTTATTGCACTCTATTTTAAATTGTTTATCTTCTCAATGTTTTCTGCTAGACTATCATAGTTAGGAAATTATTGAATTCTCCCTTACTTCGTAGTTTATCCATTTGGCTCAATTGAACAAAGAATTCTTAATTGCCCTTTGTTGATAGGCCTCTTCTGTTCCTCATCTTGACTTCGGTTAAAAGATTCTTCATTGCCCTTTTTCCCTGGTTTAGACCATCTCATCCACCTGAACTTGACATTTTCCTTTTGTTTTACTACCTTGCCTTGTGAATTTCCCTTTAGAAAGTGATTTGATCCACTTAAGCCAGTATTTGATCGACTACATAGCCTGATGGCTTGAAGGCCTTGCTCTATCCATCTGTTCCCAGAATTCCACCAACCAACCAAAAATCTCCTACAAGCTTTCATAGCTAGCCTAATATCCCACAAAACAAAGCTAAATCATAAAGAGAGAGCCCTCTCTGAGTACAGATTGGCTAGATTCTATACTTAAAAGATTGGTTTGGGGTTACCTCGGAGTGTCCCTTCTTTTGATAACTTCTAAGGGAAAATTTGAGTGATAACACTTTGAACACCTCATGAGAAATGAAGGTTTGCCATGCTATATTCAGTAGATTCAACTAATGTAACACAATGATCTTGATCACAGAGAAGTGGTAGATGTTGTTCAGTTGTTGGGGATATGGCTTTTTCTTAACATAGTGTGCCATATTTTTAATATTGTGGAACATGAAGTAAGGAATATCCATCATTCTTACTCTTGTAAAATGCATCAATAATCTAATGTGGTAGGCATACAACCTTGAAAACCTACCTTCACAAGTAAAATATTTGATGATGATTTCCATGAGTGGAGCAAACTTGTCCTCTAGGAATTTGAAGGGAAACACACTTTTTAGTTTGCCAAGACATGTAGCCTTGATGTAAGGCTCATAAAACTCCCTGTCAATGTATTGTCCTTTGTTCCATTTTTCACCTACATTTGGGATGCCTATAGCCTCTAAAATGATAGCAAGTGAAAGAGTGAAGGTAATTCCAGCAAGTTGAACTTCATTATTATACAAGTGAGTCATAAATAGCCTTGCCAATTCATGATGGAATTTGACCCTCTCCACCATTTCATAGATACTATAACAAGAGTGATGTTTGAAACATGAGATGGCAAGTGGACAGGCAAGTAATTCTCTGAGACTAATGCGCTCCTCCCTAGTTATCTTTCCCCCTTTGTGAGGTCTCTTCTGCTACAAATTTATTTCTTTAGAGCTGTCACTGAGGGTCTCTTCCCCAGTTTCATAATCATTGTCCATTGGTTTTAGTGACTATAAATGTTGGTGAGGAATGAAGGAGTAGTGTGGGGTGAGTGATGAGAATGAAGATATTTCAAAAAGAAATAAAATGAGTGAGGATAAAAGGGGATATGAATGGGATTAAGGAAGTGAAGGGTTTGGGGATTTAGGGAATAAGGGGAGTGAGTAGGGTTTGGGAGTGTTATGAGAGATAGGTTTTATATAGGGGTAAGGTTTTAGTATAGGGGAATTTGGGTAGTAGTAGTTGAAATGAAAGAAAGACTTAGGTGAATAGTGTAACCATAGTGAACAACTATGATGAATTAGTGAAACGAGGGTTTGATTTTCATGGATGAAATATCAACAAGAAAAACACTTTACAGTAAGAGGGAAGAGTGCACTTACTTGTAGAGGAAGTGAACCTGGCAATTCGAAGTGATTTGAAGTGCTTAGAGGTAATTTAGGTGTTTTAGCAGTAGTTCTGGGCATGTTCAATAGGTGCACAACACAAACCCAATGTGCAACGCCAGTGTTATTTAACACGGGAAGAACCTCCCAGGTGCACAATGCTCATCCAATGCGCAACGCCTGCGATTTTCTTGGAAAATACCCGACTTACTTCCCTTTGCCCAATAACAACTAAAAATCGCTTTTTGGGCTCTCCAATGCAATTCCACTTCAACAATGAGGCGAAATAAAAAAATATGACCTTTTATAGCTTTATAACCCTTTTGATTTTTCATTTCTCAAAACCCACTTTATAATGTTTTATGTGATTTCTTGAAATGCTCTGTTTCACTGATAATTGACCTTTTGGCTTTGGATAGGTGGAATTGATGCTAATTTCTTTGACTTTTTGCAGTGGCAGGAGTTGGCGATCTCACCAGGTGACCAGGAGTAACTTAAGAATATTTATTACATATAGAAACCATAAAAATTACATTAAATAACATGGAAATAAAATAATAAACTACAAATGCCTTGTTTTACCTCAAAACAAGTTTTGAGGTTAAAGAGCTTTATTTATCTTACAAAAAGGAAATTTATGATTTGTTGAACTTTGTTAACCCCCTCATGTGTCTGCTGACATTTATTACTCTTTTGAATGACCATGGTGAAAAACCCTAAGACCTAGTGAAACTAAAATTTAAGATGGATTTTTTATAAATGAAGTGAACTGGAATGACTATAAATGACTGAAACAATATGTGAAATAGGTTAGCAGGTATATAACATGCGGGAAAAATGAATAGAAACCCTACCATCAGTTGATCCATGACCTAAATGGAGTGTAGCTCATCAAAATGGGACACCTAATATGAAATGCAAAAGAGAAATTTGATCACTGATGGTGGTGTGAAAGCACTAACATTAACATTGGCTCCAGTGGGGATGGTAGCTCCTTGGAGGTGCCAAGAACCATAGATCTCTGGAAAAAGTAGACTAGCGCCTCTTCCATTCGGCGATATGACCAATACATTTCGAAAACTGAAAATGATACTATTAGATTGGCTTAAGACTCAAACCGACTCAAGATTCAAACTGACTAAGGACTCTAACTAACAAACTGATACCAAACTCAAACTGATACAAAACTCTCAACTTTATAGCCTCCACCTTGGGTCCCAAGTTGAAATGAATTGCATCTTTTGAACACTTACAATGAAAAGAAAATAGTATATACAATGATTACTTCATGACTTCAGAAATTACCCTAGAAGAAGTAGCGCTTCAGGAGCCTACCATTGACTGGTCCTCCTGAAAAATCTTGTCTGTCCATTTCTTTGAGTGGGAATGCATTTTTCCATCTATATGCAACAATCTTATAGGGTCCCTTCCACAAGTTTTCAAACTTGCCATGCTTGCCTTTATCTTCATTCCGCTCATCCCACCGTAACACCACATCGTCAAGCTGGAATTTATCTGCTTTAGTTTTCTGATCATAGATCGTTTTTATCTTCTCTTGCAATATGAAAATATTTTGGAAGACTTCCTCCCTTGTCTACTATAAATGTATCATCTAATTTATTCTTCACAGAAAATCATCTTCCTCAGTACCAACTTCCTATAGTAGTTTCACAACCGAGACTGCTAGGGATGATGGAAAGATTGTGTCAATGCCATATAAAATTTCAAATGGAGACATACCTATAGAAGTATTTTGACTCACTCTGTTCGCCCACAAAGAATTAACTAACTTCTTATGCTAGCCATTCTTGTTTGTTTCCAACAACTTCTTTATGATATTCATCAATGATTTATTAGATGATTTGGCCAGATCATTACCTTGCGGGTAATATGCGGGGGAGTGACCTAAGGTAATCTTATATTTGTGTTGGCTTATATGGGCTTGACCCAATTTCGGAAAAATTATTTAGCCAAACAAATCTCGCAGCTACCAACCCTTTCGGAAATAGCCCGTGAAGTGCGGATTGAGGTCTCACCCGAGGTAGCAAGGGAGGGTTCTAGAACTAGGTTTCCGCACCCTGGGGATGTATTGGATGTGGTTTGGGCTCACGCGCTGCTTTGCAGCCTTGCTCTACACTAGATCTGTGCAGATTGGACTACCCTTGTTGCGTTTATTACAGATTGAATCACTTATTACTGGTTTGATCTAGTTAAAACGATCTTTAACCAAACATTTATTACTTTTGGTTACTTCACGCATCAAGATTAATTAGTTCACATGAATTCAATGGTAGCAAATGCAGAAACCATAAAAACCCATTTATCATAAAGAGTAAAGTTGAAACCAACACAGAATTTAGAAGAAACTTATGTTTATTATCAATTTTCAACAATACATCCAGATCCACCTCACGTACTCAGCTGCAGGTGTTCGTGCATATAGCTGTGAACTCTCCAGGCCTTTGTGCACACAACTATAGAGCCTCTACCTTCTACCTTACTCCCTTGACTCAGACTTACAGACACTTTGAAACTATTTCCTTTCAGAACCCATTACATTCCATGTTTTAAAAGAACTGTCTTCCCCCATAGAGCCTCGCTCTATTTATACTTTCCCTTGGCCTACGATCCCTCCACGGGCCGAATCTATTACTATTTCTTTACATTATTTTTGGGAAGACTACCCATTGACTTAACCTTGAAAAGTTCACGCTCCACGCTTTTTGTGGAGTCTTTACCCTAATATTACCCAAAATTTCGGGCTTCACACGCCATACTCGTTCCGCGGGGCTTGCGCTACCCAACAGTCCCCCAACAAAATCAGTGTGACTCATACCAATTCACTTACTGGTGTGGCTAGATGCTTAGTCTTGGCTTCAAGGTTTCCCTTCCATTGATTGGCACTCGTCATCCAACTTCTCTTACTTTATCTCCTGGAACGCTTTTCCAACTTTAGTGTTTCTACCCTTTCTTCGCAACCGATGATGCTCATTCTGCTCTTCTCGGTTAACATAGAACACCCTGTCTGAGGATTTTAGTGTGAGTGGGGGAGCCACATACAGGACGTACTAGTACCACCATAGTCCTTTCCGACTGACGTATCTTCTCTTCACACCATCCGCCGCAACCCGTGTTGCAATTTTGTGAGACCTTGGCTGCTATCTGCCGGATGCCACTCATCGAGAACCATCAGAGGAAACTGAGTGACTACATCTCCACCCGTGATTGCCATATATCCATCATTTTGTTGTTCTGTTGTAACGCGCCATCCTACCCCTAGGGTGGGGCGACGACATCTAGACCAATTCTACTTTGCATTCCCTGTTTTCTGGTACGTACCCTGCTAGTAATACTGTAGCTTGCGAGATACCTGTAGCTAGCAATACTAGATGCCTTAGAGAGTCTTGCCCCCCCTTTGGCTAGATTACTACCTTTGGGCACTTGCAAGGTGTAGAGATGCTGAACAACTCCATCTGTATTTCCAAAGCGTTGGTTGCCCAATGGATTCCCAATGGTGATTTATAAGCCATGCAAACTTCAAATGCCTGGATTATCGCTTGTTCCAGCTCGTGTAACCTTCTTGTGTGAAATATGTGGTCGATCATTTCATATTTCGTTTGTACTATGGCTCTTAATTTCCCGCCGCCCGCTCCCTTTTGCCATAATGTAGCCATCTTGTCATGAACAGTGGTATTAACGGTCATCATTCCTTGGAGTGGCGCACCCATGTGGCTCTCCCCGTGGAACCATGCACCTGATTGTTGGCCAATTGTACACGTACCGTGATACCAACGCATCTTTTCCTCAGACTAATTTATCATCCCTCACTCTCTTTCAATTGGTCGGAGCGGTGAGACTCTTCGTGGGATGGTTAGTCAGGCGGTCAGCCTACCCATATAGAGCTTTAGGTGACTACCATTCACGCTTCTCGGAAGGGGTCTCCATTGAGCTTAGCTAGCTGAACTACACCCCCACTAGTTACTTTAATGACATAAGGCCCCAACCAATGCATACAGAGTTTACTTGGGAATTTCTTGAACTTACTGTCATATAATAATACGAGGTCATCCATCTTGAATGTGTGCACCTCGATATGGTGATCATGCCATGATTTCTCGCATTGTTTTTGTACCTGCTAATGAAATCCCACCAGAAATCATTCTTCTTATAGTTTTTCAAGTTGTGCGAGCCTTTCCTCCAAAGCCCCATGATTTGCCATTCCTGTAGCTTCCGCAATCCATAGGCTGGGCACGATATACTCTATCGACATCACGACCTCCTTACCATAGACTAGTCGAAATGATGTCTGGCCTGTGAACTTTTTGCATGTGGTTCGGTATGCCCATAGCACAGCAGGGATGCACAAGTCCCAATTTTTCCATCGCGCATTGTAGGTCTTAGTTAGCGCGGTTTCCAAAATTTTGTTGAATGCCTCAATGGTCCCATTTGCTTTTGGATGGTATCGCACACTCTGTTGGTGATATATTTGGAATTCCTTAGTGAGCTTGCTGATGGTTTCGTTCAAAAAATGCATTCCTGGATCACTCATGAGAATCTTAGGACACCCAAATCTGGTCAACACATTCTTGAACAAGAACTTTGCCATTGTCGTGACTGTGCAATCCTTAACTGGTTGTGCTTCTGGCCATCGGGTCAAGTATTCGGTTGTAGTGATGATATAGCACACACTCACCTTCCCTCATGGTTCAATAGGCTCGACGAAGTCAATCACCCATTTCTCAAATGGCTGTAGTGTCACTTGTTGTTGAAGTGGCATTTCATCCCTTCGCAACGACTTACTTGTTCATTGACATACATCGCAGGCCCGACAATATGATTTTCAATCTTGATGTAGGTGGGCCACCATAATCCGGCGTGAACAATCTTCTGGGTTGTGGCACGGCCTACACAATGTCCACTAGCAACCCCTCCATGTGCTTCGACAAGGATCTGTTCTCGCTCAAACTCTGGGACATATCAGTGTAATATCTCATCATGGCCCATTTTGTAGAGATGGCTGGCAATCACAGTGAAATATGCTGCCCTTGTCACCAATTCCTTCTTTTTTTTCACAAAATACCCCCGCGGCGCAATGCCAATAGTCAAAAAATAGATTATATCTTCAAATTGGCCGTCTGCAATGTGCACTGCATACAACTGGGCATCTAGGAGTCCTTCTTCTAGGTTCATGGGTTCCTCGCTGTCTCAATCTGGGATAAGTGGTTTGGACCCACATTCAGACATCCTAGCTTTACAACAACCTTAAAATCATATTCCTGAAACAACAACAACCATTGACAGATGCGCGCCCCCCAACACAGGCTTATTCACTAGGTATTTTAACATAGAGTGATCAGTATACATCTTGAAATGTCCTCCAAGCAAATAGTGACGATACTTCTGAAGTGTGTACACCATCACCAATCCCTCTCGCTCAGTAGTAGAGTAATTTTTCTCGGCTTTTGACAACCTTCGACTTGCAAACACAATTGGGTGGTCAACTCCCTCCACGCCTACTTGAATAAGAACTGCTCCTAACACGATACACGACGCGTTGACATGCATGTGGAACTCCACGTCCCATTTTGGAAAGATCAAGATAGGGGCAGATGCCATTTTTTCGTTCAACGATTCCAAGGTTTTGTTACATTCCTCATTCCGGCAATACGTGGCATCCTTTTTTAACAATTGTTCCATTGGAGCCATGATCTTGGCATAACATTTTATGAATTTCCGATAGTATCCTATGTGTCCCATCATAGCACGGAGCTATTTGACACTACGTGGTGGTTGTAGACCTAATATGGCAACGAGCTTTGCCGAATCCACCACCAGGCCTTGTCTACAAACAACGTGATCCAGCAAGTTCCCGAAAGGAACAAAGAACGTACACTTCTTTAGATTGAGCATAATCTGGTGTCGACGACAATTATCCAACATTAATTGTAAGCTCTCAGTATGTTTCTTGACCAGGCCAAAGATGGTCCAATTGTTAAGATAGACTCCAAGAATTTATGTATGAATTCCTTGAATGCAGCTACCACAATGCAGGAAAATATTGCCAGTGCATTCTTCAGCTCGAATGGCATCACTGTATACTGAAAGCAAGCCCATTCCATAGCAAATGTTGTCTTTCTTTGATCCTCCGGCGTGATCTTCATCTGATGTTATACAGGGAACCCATCCGTAAAGAATATGCTTCCTGCCCGTCCACATTTTCTAAGACTTCATCAGTAAAAGGTGTGGGAAATGGATCATTAACACAAGCATCATTGAGTTTCCATAGTGCCACGTAGATGTGGATCTCACCCTTCTATTTCTTCTCCTGTACCACCATTGGACTTACCCAATCAGACTCTTCGACTGGTTCAATGATCCCAGCTGCCATCATCTTGTCCAGCTCTTCCCGTACTTTTTCTTTGTATTTTGGATTCAATTGGTAAGGTTGCTGCTTTACTTGTTTCGCGTCAGGCTTCAAGGTTATCTTTATCATTCATAGTTCTCCCCGAATCCCTTTGAGCTCCATAATCTTAGTAGGGAAGAGGTGTTGATACTCCCTGAGTAGCTCGACAAATTTTTCCACGGTAGCATCGTCCTAGTAATCCCCATGTGTAGCATACTTCAGTTCTTCCTCTGTTCTGATATTCACTTGCTTTGCTTTTAATTGCACTGTGACGTCTGGATCTTCCATTTCGGGGCTGCGCACTACTCGACTTCCTTCAGATTATGGTATATTGATGTTGCACGGATCATCCTCGTCCCCTTCTGTTTTTACATTGTAACATTCCAAGGCCCGGCTCAACTATCGCAACCAGTCTGGTTGCATGACTTCTTTTAGTTCAAGCGACAACGTGAAAATTGTGGCCTTTACTAGCTTTAATGTGTCATCCACTATATCCATCCGTTGATCCTCAAAAATAAATGTTCACAGAAACCTTTCGCACAAGATATCCCACTCACCTGTGCCACATCAGAGCTCTATTACAGTATACCAATTCCTTGGGATGACACCTAAGGTATGATAAAATAGGTGCACACATTTTGGTTGCAGCTCTTCACCATAAGCTTTGGTCCATTTGCTCAGATGTATGTGAAGATGTTCTCATCCATCATATTTTTCCTTTAGTTGGGGTGCTGGCTTCCCGAATCGTATTTGCATCATGCATTTATAGCTTTGCCAATTTGCGAAAGTGCCTTCATGGGTACCCCACCATCTCGTCGGTGTCGTGTGCAAGGTCCATTTAAGCGCCTCAAATCACTGTACTCTAGTGCTTCTCTCTCAAACTTCTCCAGGAATACATTTACTACTGTGTGCCCATCATATACAGGCAACTCGCAGTCCTGAGCTTTAGTGCAATATACGGATTTTGTCAGTATATTGCAGCTTGACATAGTTGCCCCATTCATTCTGTTCAGCCATTGCTCATCTTCTTCCTTTGAATCATCATTGTATGGTTCTGCGTAACCCTGTGAAGTTCTCCATTCCTCCATTACCTTTCCCTTTATTGGCCTTTGTGCAGCAATTTGGGAGATACAATCCAAGGCTTCGTCCTACTCATCGTCACGCACAGGTTCCGCGTAGCAGGGTCCCTTGGTTGGATCTAGCAGAACAACTATGCGACATGAGTTTTTCTCAAGTATTATCTCCTTGTGCTTGAAATTAGTAATCCAATTCATGTCGATAGCTTAGTCTAGTCCCAACAACGCGGGGTACAGGATTTTCTCGTCCACTATCTCAATAACTTCAAAATCTGTTCTAGTGCTTACACCATCTAGGTCTATGGTGATTCCTTGCAGCCTACCCAGGGGCAAGATATTCTGCTAAATTGCCATCCGTAATTGGATTGGAGACCATTGGAGTGGGTGCTTGCTGATACACTCCCATGTCTACTTCGGTAGGACATTTGCATATGAATCAAGGTCCAGAATGACCTGATCCATATCATATTCACCAATCTGTGCTGTTAACCACATTCCATGTCCAGTCCGCGACGTATGGCTCCCCATTCGTCGGACTATGCGAGGTTCTCCCCATCCTGCGTATTTTTTGATTACCCCCTACAATCCTTTCACTGTCCTATTATCGCGAAGTAACTTCGTGCAAGGTTCTATGAAAGTTGATAACATTGAGGGACCTTTATATGGTTCAGATTGATCTCCTTCTGAGATTGCACCACTCCTTAGTACCATACTCACTTTAGGTTCTTCATTGCGTGGTTCAGCCCTTATCATCTAGACATTCTATGTCATCGTAGGAGGTGCTGTCCTTTTGTCACAAATCTGTGATAGCAGTGTTAGCACTTAAATCTACCTCAGGCTGAGAAAGGTAGGATCTAGGACAACATCAAACCACGCTTAACCTAGTAGCTAGCCCTACCAGGTTGGGAGAGGGCTCTCTCCTTGTCAATCTTAGCAAAATATGATCAATAAGGGCTTGAGATGACTGATATGATGATTAATTTTAGGTTATGTATGTCTGCAAAAGAGTTTGATTGAATTTAATGATGTTTTGTTGGCTCAGATGGAAAGGCAGATTTGGGTCTGGGGAATGAGGCTCAGTTTTGCAGAGATCTCTATTGGGCAAGGTAGGCAACTGATTTGGCACTTCAAATTGAATGAAATGGAGAGATTTTGATAGGTGAGGAGTTGAAGAGGGCAAGAAAACCTCAGGGATCCTCTTCAAACAGCAGAAAACATCAATAACTGAGTAAACCCTAGTTAGAGCACTACAATTTCAATGGATTCTACCTATATTCTTGTTTGTTTTAGTTAAGAAGAAGTAAGATAGATAATGGCATATAAAAAACATAAGTAAACTCACAATTATAGAAGGAAACACAATACCAAATCAATATGCCACATGAATCCCATAAAGTGCTGCAAACCCTGGTCTATTCCTTAGCCAAAACTGCTGAAATGTGTATACAATGAAGCTCCAAGCTTTCTCAAAAGTCAAACCATGCTAATGATTGAAAAATCACAAGATATAGAAAAAAGATAACTCATCCTAGCCTCTAGGGGTCGAGATCATAATTTTAGGATCTGTTCCAACTAATTCTAAACTGAGAACTAAAAATTAGGCAGTGGAACAGCTTGCCTCTAGAAACTAGGGAACTGATTCATTCAGTTGAAAACCACTTTTTGATGGATGAATCTACCTCAATGAGTGAAAATTTAATATAATTACATCAATATCCATCAATTTACATCAAACTACATCATAAGTTTGACATTAAGAAGGAGAAAAGTCAAACTGTCAAGAAACTAGGTGAAAAGCAGAGTATTCTTGGTCAAACTGAGCAAAATTTTCCCAATGCACCGCGCTGATTTCACTATGCATAACGCCTATTTTAAGCCACTTTTGGAGGCCTTCCTGGTGTCCAAAATTTCTCCAAATTTTCTTGTTGGAAAGATCTACCTGCCTACTTTCTAGAACAAGTTGAATGTTTGAATTTGGCCTCCATTTGCCCCTCCAAAACTGAGTTCTGCCAAGACTACTTCCTGTGTGTCTAAATGGGGGCAATAAGGTCATGTTTTGGGTGTTTTTGACCTTCTTGGTGGCTCAAAACCTATCAAAATTTCTTGGCCATTGGTAGTCATGCATATTTTTCCAAGAAAAATCCCAAATTGCTGAGTTTTCCTCATTTAAATGCCTCCATCAAAAGCGAGCGCTAGGTGGTGCGACGCATTGGGCAGAAAAACCTGTGTTTTGGCCTGAAAATTCCAAAAATGCAAAAAGTGTCCCATTTTTTTTTGAAATTTGGGCTGAGTGTTCTCCATTAGTGCTGTTTTGGGCCAACGAAGCCTCAACCAATATCTGAAGTCTATCTTGCTCCTTTCACCTCCTCGATGCGCTTTTCAACTTTGCTTTCAAGCTTCTGATTCTTGCCCTGCAACTTTTATTTCTTGCCATGTAATGGTAGGCCATATGCTTCAACATTGTTTTATCCCTGTTAGCCTTCTCTAGAAACCTTTCTAAGTGGATTTTCACTCTCTCAATCTAAGATTCTCGATCAGCATTGATTTCTTGCTCAAGCGATGTGAGCTTCACTTTCCTCCTCTTGGTAGCTTGGCGTTTTTCTTGTATGTTTTGTAGCTCCATAATGGTTTGTTGGTCCTCTAGTTGCTTTTTTTCTTTGCTCAAGGTACGTTATTATCTAGTTAGTTGTTTCTAAGTTGAGGGACAAAGAATTGATGTCCGCCTGTTTCTCTTGGATGACCTCCTTGAGCTTTAAGCTTTGTGGGCCCAAATCAGTGTCATCATCCTGAATGAGAATGAAATTGGTCTCTTTCTCACCTGAAGGCCCCTCATCATGTAATGGGCTCTTGCCTTTGTCCTGAACCTACTATGCTTATGAAGGAAGTGAGACCCCTTCCACCTTGGGTGAGATAATACTCACTTTGCTGCTACAAACAACCTTCTAGTTCCCATTTGATAGGTGACAAACACCAACACACTAGCGGTATGTGTCTGATAACCCTCCTACTGATGTGAAGGTCCACCTGTCTCATGAAACGTTTCTGGAGGTACTTGAGAAGCCATGAAGAACTCATTAGAAATGAAATCCTCCCATGAAATGTCCCGCAAACCAAGCTGATGCATGACCACAATTTTGATAAGTGAGAAATGGTATATACTATTATACTGCTGTTAAGGAGTTTTCTTTTGCACTAGGGTGGCCATCTTCTCAATATTTCGGCACATGAAGTAGGGGAGATTCATCATTCTCACCTTGGTAAAGTGCATCAACAATCTGATATGATAGGCATATAGGCGAGAAAACCGGTCCTCACAGCTGAAATACTTAATTATGAGTTTCATCAAGGGAGCATATGAGTCTTTCAGATACTAAAAGGGAAAAACTCTGCTGAGTTGTCTCAAATAACCAGACTTGATGTATGGCTCATAATGTTCCCTGTAAATTCGCTGCCTTTTATTCCACTGCTCTTCGACATTAGGAATGCCGGTTGCTAGAGAAATAGACTCCGGTGTCAAGGTGAATGTCACACCAGCTAGAGTGGCTTGGCCATTATGAAGATGAAGCACAAACAACCTAGCCAACTCATGATGGTATTGGACTCTAGCAACCATCTCACAGAATTGATAATAGGATTGGTGTTGGAAGCATGTGATAGCAAGAGGGTAGGCCTGCAGCTTGGCAAGTGAAGTAGACTCCTCTCGTATGTGTTTGCCACACTTGTGAGGTCTCCTTAGTGCATGCATTTCTGTAGGAGAGTCATTGTGTGTCTTTTCATCTCGGTCATATGAAGGATCAGATTCCATGTTTGCTAATGTGTGAGTTTTCTTGATGAGTATGAAGAGATTTACGATGTTTTTAGTTTTTTTCCACGAAGGGTAAGAAAGTATGAGGGACTGTGGAGGGAGAGGGTATGAGGGGTTTTGGGAATGTTATGACAAGTTTTTTTTTTTTGGGAAATAGGGGGTTTAGGGAATAGTATGTAAGATTAGGGACAATAATTAGGGTTTGGGGATTTTGTATTTAGGATTTGGGAAAATGCAAATTGGGGATAGGGGTGAATGATTTTTAGGAATATGGTAATTAGGGAATGAGTGGATGAAACTGGAAAATAAATGGAGGAGTCAAAGAGTAAGGGAGTGGTGGAGGGGACTTGGCAGCAAAATCACAAATGCAAACCCTAAGCAATTGTTTTTTGAGAAAAAATTGCAAAGGGGTAGGGTTTGAGTTTTTTCACACTAAACCACCATAAATTTTAAGAAAGAATCTTTCACTAGCAAGGAAAAAGGCTTGACTTACTTGCACACCGTAAGATTCAGCGAATTTGGAAATATGAGAGTGTTTACAGGTGGAATCGGGCTTGCGGCTCTATGTGCCACAGCACAAACCCAATGCGCCGTGCCCTTTATATGCATCGCACAAGTGTATTTTTTACACTGTGGATGCCGGGCCAATGCACCGCACCACTTGTATGCATCGTGCCTGTCACCCAATGCGCCGCGCCCACAAACTTGCACAGTTTCGCAACAATTTTACTCCCTTTGTTCAACACGGCCTTCTCTTGCTCAATATTTCTTCTTTGAATGCAAATGAGATTTTTGAATCATGAAAAATGATTTATATACAAGAGCTTTTGATTTTTCATTCATAAAACCCACTTTTGTAATGTTTTCATTGTGACTTACTTTTTCAACTTTGTTTTTTGGGCAGTTTACTTTATTTGTGCCTTTGATGAACTGAATGACTTGATTTTTTGTTTGCCTAGCAGGGGCTGGAGCAGCTGAAGCTTGGCAAGGTGACTAGGGTTGCCACTAAAGTTTTTTACATATGAGAGAACTGAAATTACATCAAATTTATACATAAAGACCTAAAATACTCTGTTTTTTCTCAAAACAAGGTTTTGAGGAAAAATACATTTTTGAGCAAGTGATTATGAAATTTATTGGTACTGGAACTTTATTCAACCTCCTCATACACCTAGTGACCATTATTGGACATTTTGAAGACCTTTTTGATGAAACCCTAGAGCTAATGAAACTGAAACCCTAGAAATGACTTGCAAATTTAAAGACAAAAAGTGACTGCAGATGATCTTGATGGATGGAAATGGGCTATCAGGTAAAGGACATGAGGGAAAATGTACAACAAGCCACTACCGTCACATGATCCATTCTCCTGATTGAATGCAGCTGACTGAGCGAGACACCTAATATGCAATGCAACAAGAGAATTTAATCTCTGATGGAGGGATGAAGATACCGACACTAACAAGTAGCATAGGGAAATCTAGTAGTTCATGGTCGAATTGTTCGCAATAGGGATATGCTACTCAAGTTGGATTTGTGCAATCCCGTGTGCAGTGTCCCAGCCCTCCACAATTGCAACAAATTAGCTGTCCTCGACCCCTTCCTGGTCCCATTCCACTCTATCCTCGACCTCGTCCTTGGAATCCATGACGCGCAAACATTGTGACTAGATTTTGACCTCATCCCAAAGTCTGTATTCGGTAGGTAGATGCTTGCTCCACCAACATTTGGCAATCTTTGTCCTCGTGACCCACTGATCTACAAAAATTACAAAAGGGTTGCTAGGGGGTTTGATTGTATTTCGGCCTGTGCCTCTGGTCGCAATAGTGCTGGTCCCCCGTTACCACAAGGTTTATTGTGACTGGACAATGGTCTTTATCATGTCCCTGACCCCTACACTTGATGCACCAAACTTCTTCCCGAACTTCCGATGCCTGATCTTGTTTTAACTTCTGTATTTCCAAACACAAGTTTTGGGTCTACACTTTGATTTGTTGAACTCCCAACCCTGGGTCCTGTACCGGGGTTTCATGCAGCCACATTAAGGGCTTCAACACTTCTGCTTGGGTTGAGATATTTTGTTGTGACAAAGCTAATTTCAGATATGGCGTTAACGAAGTGATAAACCAAGCACAATGTTGTGCATCCGTTAGGGTCATGTTGGCTTTGCGAATAGTGCTTTTAACCTCTGATCTAGATCCCATGGGGTCTCACCAAGCATCATTGTTATTTCTTTGAATCCTACGACTGACTGTGACTCTAATTTTGGCTCGTTGAACTCCTTTTTTAACTCTGTGTAGATGTTCACTAATCTTGCCGTTGGGTTGATGCCTGAATATTTCATAGACGATGTTAGTGCTCGGTCCTGTAGTGTGCTAACGAAGATGGCTTTCTTGATATCATCGTTTGTGATTTGCTACACATTCCATACTGAATTCAATACAAACCAAAACTTCTCTGGATCTTCACTTCCTGCTTCCTTGAATATTGGTAACTGGATGGTGCTCACCATTACTATGGTCCTGATCCTTCGTCGCTCTTTCCTCTAGCATCCCTTCCTTTCACCCCAGACACCCCTTAAGTAGATCCTAGTATCGAAAATGGAATTATTTGTTGGCTTATATGGGATTGACCCAGGTTCAGAAGAATTATTTAGCCAAACGAATCCTGCAGCTACCAACCCTTTCGACAATAGCCCACGAAGCACGGACTGAGGTCTTACCCGAGTTAGTAGGGGAGGGTGCTGGAACTAGGTTTCTGCACCCTGGGGATGTCTTTGATGTGGTTTGGGCTCGCACACTACTTTGCAGCCTCGCGCTACACTAGATCCATACTGATCGGAATACCCTTATCGTGTTTATTACAGATTGAATCACTTATTACTAGTTTGATCTAGTTAAAACAATATTTAAGCAAACATTTATTACTTTTGGTTACTTCGCACATCAAGATTAATTAGTTCACATGAATTCAACCATAACAAATGCAGAAATAATAACAACTCATTTATCAAAAAAGAGTAAAGTCACAACCAACATAGAATTTATAAGAAACTTATCTTTATTATGAAATTTCAACAATGCATCTATATCCACCCTGCGCACTCAGTTGCAGGGGTTTGCGCACATAGTTGCAGACTCTCCAAGCCTCTGCGCACACCGCTGCAAAGAACTGCCTTCCCTCATAGAGCCTCGCTCTATTTATACTTTCCCTTGGCCCGCAATCCCTGCGCGGGCCGACTCTATTACTATTTCTTTACATTATTTTTGGGTGGGCTACCCTTTAACTCAACCTTCTAAATTTTTCTCTCTACGCTTTCCGCAGAGTATTTTACCCTAATATTACCCGAAATTTCGGGCTTCGCACCCCACACTTGTTCCGTGGGGCTTGCGCTACCCAACAATTTGTTGCAAAAATTGATCATCTTCATGGATTTGAATGCAGCTGCATTATTTGTTATGATTTTACTAGGACAACAAAAACGAGATAAAATATTTTATTCCAGAAATTGAATGATTACCGTGTCTATTTCATGTCTGGTTGGGATTGCTTCAATCCAATTGGTAAAATAATACGTTGCTGTTAAGATCCACTTATGTTGAGCCGATGATGTTGGATGAATATCATCGACAAAATCAAGTCCCCACTATTGAAATTGTGCACTAACTTTAACTGATTTCAAAGGAAGAGGCAATGATTTTATTTTCCCTTGACAAACTTGACACTCATGACAACTCATAACTGTTTTATAGACATTTCAAAATAAGGTGGCCTGTAATATCCTACTCTCAAAATTTTGTTGGCTATTGTCTTCCAAAACAAGTGACCGCCACAGTCACCCTTATGAAAGTCACTCATTACCTGCTGGGCTTCATCTTCAATTAAAAATTTCAGCAAAACACCACCTGGGCCCTTCCAATAAAGGGCATTCTTCAAAATGCAGAATTTAGCAGCTTTAAGTTTAAGAGTTCTACCTTTATTCCTTGGCATTTCCAGAGGCGGAGAAAAGTGTTGGAGTACATAGACAACATCTGAATACCATGGTGACTGAAGGAACATTTAAGATACTTGAATCAGGGGGCTATCCTCTTCATCTTCGGACTTGGCAGCAATAAGATTTATATCTAACACATGCAAATTTGATTTCGCCATTAACCTTTCCAGGCCTTGTCCTTTGATCAACTTTGTAGGATTGATCTCCAAGTTGTATTCTAACATTGTTACAATCCATTTTCCCCATATTCCTTCTGGATCAGTTTGTACCAACACATCCTTAACTGCTGCATTGGGAACATATGCTAGGATGTGAGAGTGTAGAATATACGCTCGGAAGTCCTTCAAGGCTTTGACAAGAGAAAGAGCCTGTTTCTCAATTATGTTGTACTTCAAGGCTTCATCCCTAATAGTTATGCTGAAGAATGTAATGGGATTTTATGTTTGATCTCTCTTTGCATTAAAATTGTTACCATGGTATGCTCAGATGCAAATGAGAATAAAATGAAATCTTTTGTATAATCGAGAATAATCAAAACTGGAGTTGTAGATAAGGCATACTTTACCAAATTAAATTATTTCATAGCTTCCTTCATCCATTTCACCACGCTATCCTTCTTTAACATATTAGTAATTTCTCTCAAATGTTCAACAAGATTAGGAACAAATCTTTGTAAAAAATTCATCTTACCGTTGAATGCCTGTATTTCTTTTTTGTTCCAAGGAAAATCTATCTGCTGAATGGCTTCCACTCTTGATGGATCGATGCGAATTGCTTCTTTCGAAATAATATGTCTGAGAAGCTTCCCTTCATCCATAGCAAAGAGACTTTTCTTCGGATTGAGCGATATCCCAAATTTCCTACGTCGCTGAAATACAATATTCAAGTGGTAGAGACGCTCATCATCTGAATTTGAAAATACAGTCAAATCATCAAGGTATACAACTAAAAATACATCTTTTTTGCTTGCAAAAGCAATGTCCATGGCATGCTGAAACATGGATCCAACATTTTTCAAGCCAAATGGCGTCTTGGCATAATGAAATGTTCCCCAAGGAGTGGTGAATGTTGTCTTATCTTTGTCATTTTCATGCGCTAAAATTTGATTGTAGCATGAATATCCATCGAGCAACGACATACAAGATGCTCCTACTACTCTCTGAAGGATGTGATCCATTTTTGACAGCAGGTAATTGTCCTTCAATGACACTTTATTTAAATTTCTGAAATCAATGCGCAATATGATCTCCCCAAACTTTTTCCTCACAGGAACGAGAATAGAAATCCAATTAGAAAATCTGATTGGGACAATTATAACAGCCTTGTATAATTGATTTACCTCTTTTTTAGTTGAAAGCAGCAATTTAAAATTAATCCTTCTCAGCTTTTGACAGAATGGCTTCTGATTTGGCTTGATGGGATTTGTGTGCTGAATTATGTCATTGTTATACACCTTTAAATCTAAATAATCCCAAGCAAACACATCAACAAATTTAGACAATAATTTGACATATTTAGACTTTACCCCGGGAGATAATGTCTTTGATAGTTTCACAAACTTGGCTTCTTGGCTGTTCCAAGATTCACAACCTCAACACCCTTATCTGTTGGCACCAAGCTTGGCTTCGTATCCACATCATCTTCATGACAAAGAGTTCTTCTAAAGGAATAAGACCTTAAGGAATGACATTGTCCTTTAGCTAGAATATTTCCATTGGATTTACTTCAATTTCTGGTTCATCATCATCATCATGATTGCAATCTATAGAAACATCCTTGTAGTTGCCTTCATTTTGCAAGAAATCATTAATCTCCTTATCATCCCAAAAGACCTGCTAGTACCTTAGATTGTCAGGTATAGCTGGGCGGTTCTTGACATGAATCTCATACTTATTATTGGAATTCATCAGGATTTTCAAATTACTAGCACCAGTAGCTAGTGAATATGCAATTTCATTTTGTGCATGTGGTACACATGTCAAGGTATAATCTAGAAACATCCTTAGGATATCTAAAATTGCATTATGGTAGGCCCTCATCAGTGGATATTTGGCTTGATATTCACTCTTAACTTGCTTGATTATCAACTCTGAATCCCTATAGACTGTGTTAACACCCAGGTTGTCTTCTTTGACTCCAGAGAGGATACGGCCGGGGTAACCACTAACCAATCTTTGGGCTACAGCCTCTAGCCTAGCTGTAGTCAGAGAGGGCTCTCTCTATAAGGTTTGTCACTACCTTCAGTGAGGGTTTTAGGCTAGCTATGAGATGAGTTTTTTGGTTGTTTCTGTGTTTGGTTGGGAGGATGCTTCTGATTTCTTTAAAGTATATCAGCAGGTGAGATTAATCCATTGGGCAATGGGGTCTAGGACGGTTTTCTCTTGAGATCTTGATTTTGGTGAGGGAAAAAGCTATAGGGCCTGTGTGCATTTCATGAAACAAAAGGTAAATAGTGAGAGTGAGGTGAAAACAACCAGGTTACTTAAGCTGTATATTGTAAAAGAGACTTGTTATCTAGGAGCAATTACTTGAATTCCTAGAACAACGATGCACTGTGATGATATAGTATTAAAGGTAGCAGTGAAGAATTACGCTTTAAATACCTTATCAGAAGAAAACATATAAGATAGCTTAGATTGAGCTCAGGGTAGTCGATGACCAAGTCCTGAGACTATTCTTTTTCCTCACTATCTAGATTTTCAGGTGTATAGAAAACATGAGAGACGTAAGGAAGAACAGGAGACACAGGTGAAATAAAGAGTCATGAGAAAAACTTATTGAGCCACGTAATGCACAGGAATCCTGCAACTTTGAGCCACACACCATTAAGAGATCAAGAGACAAACATCTTTGAAGAAATCCCGCTGTCTTTTGTATTAACTGTCTGAGAGTTTACAATATCAGAATAACAGAGAAGATATCAAGAGAATTTCTTACATCCGGAGTCCAACCCCTCTAAACAAACGCGAGGGGGAATATATAGAGGTTCATACAAAAATATCTCAGGTATGGAGTCATCTGAGAGGAAAATATCTCTTACACTCGTACAGGGAGAGTAGATGAGAAGTAATTGTAAACATAAATGCCTCTTAAAAGCCTTTAACTGCTATCAGGACAGATTTTTGACCTTTGGGTACTGCGGGGTTAGCTACGCGGCTTTATCATAAATGTAGCATGAAGTGCTCTGCCATTGGCTTGATTAAGCTCTGTCATTTGAGCCTCTAGCACCTGTAGTTCTTGCCTTAGTTTTTGCATATCCAGGCTCTCGGCCTGCTCTGTTGGTGGTGCTGTGGTGGCTGGCTCTGTTGTAGTTGGAGCTGTTTCTGATGCCTGTTGCTTTGGAAGGATGTCCTCTTTAGGGGTCTGCTCGAGGTCTATTGTCTCGGTGGGTGGTTTGGCAGACTGCCCTTGTTCTCTCCTCTGTAGAGCTGCTTCTAGTGTAGTCTCTGTATCCTGCAGCTTTTGTTGGGTGTCAATCAGTTCCTTATATAAGGTCATTAGCAGTGCGGTGACATCCTTTTCTCGTCTCTGTTGGGCAACTTCATCTGTTTGGGGATGTAGAGTTGGTGGGATCTTCATTTTCTTCTTGATTGCAGCTACATCTGCATCCCTTAGTTTAAGGGCCTCCTGTATGGCCTTAACATCAT
>APFE030904193.1:0-14201 GCA_000404065.3 Pinus taeda | reverse complement strand
TATATATACATATATATTACTAATTACTTTTCACTTTGATAAAACTTATCTCACACAAACACATTTAACCATGATGTCAATTTACTTAATGTTTGTAGGCAATATTTTAGTTTTGTAACTATTCCAATTTCATGCAACATTTGATTGTGATTTCAGGTTTTGGCAAATGACCTTATATGATTTTTTATATTATAGATAAAATCAAATCTAATGTTTTTGAAAAAAATGAATGCGGTGTCGACAAGTTTTATAGCTGGAATGAGGTGTTGACAAGTTTATTAAATGTTCTATATATATATTTAAATTTGTAAATTTGTTTAAAGTACCTTACAGGATAACATCTCCTCCGGAGGCAATAAGCTTTTCCAGATTTATCCATCATGCGAGAATAATAAGAAAACAAAACACAATTAAGGCCCCTTCATATTTGTTGAGAGTTGGTTTTGTGTTCAAAGTCCAGTGCGTAGGGAAATTATTTGTCATGATAAAAATATGCTTCCATTATGAAGTTAAGCAAAGCACAATAGGAATTTTCTGATGCCTCTCCACAATGCTCGTAGAGACATCTAAACATCATCTTTGCCAAAACTCACCAAGAAAAAACATCATCATTGCAGCATCAAGTCTGTCATACATTAGGCATCATTAGGTTTACATCCATTACTACAAAAGTTCTTAAGCACCTGCTACTGCATTAAAACTGGGTTATCCCTTGCACACAAACACCATAGGAAAGGGTGATTTTTCTACGTAAATCATAAAATAAAATCCTGGTCTCATAATCCTCGATGGGCATGCAAGACCAGCGACAGAGTTGATGCTGAATGCTGCAACCTAATTAGAATCTGAATCCACAGAAACTTAAAATCGAGGCCGAATTGATCTGACAAATTGATGACGTAATGGGTTATCAGAACCTTGGTTAATCAGTTCTATTATCACTAACATTCGATGGTATATATGCTGCACACTGTTAATCAGGAAGCAGTTTTCCAGTCTACTTTGATCGACTCAGGAATAGAAGTTACAATGTCTTGACCTTGTATACCTATAGCTAATGAGTGGAGTCCATCTCCCCAGGTGCAGACGATATTGTCTACACTGTGTTCCTGCAGCAGGTTCCTTAAAACCTGGCTTACCCAAGTTGTTACTGCTACATAAACTGAGTGAAATCCAATTAGTATGTACATCATCACATGTGATTACAGGTCTCCATAATCAGTTTGAACATATGCTTGTGCAGGCTGTGCTTGAACATGGAAGAAGTGTATAGGGCCATCTTTCAAATCACCATTCCATTCTGTACTTAAGAAACACAGGGAAGAATCTAACGAACGGCTGTTGTCAGGGATTGTTGGTCCCACCCTTGTGTTCTCCTACAGCTGTGAAGCCAATAAACCATACATATTGACAAGAGTCAGAAGTACCACATATGCACACTGAGGTACCTGAAACATCTGGATTTGTACCAAAGAAATGAAATGCTACATTCTGAGGGCACGGGTACCAATTTGACAAATTGAACTCACCACCATTAGCACCAATATAACCAAGTGGAGCGTTGATGCTATGCTGGAGCAAAATCACTTCAGAAAAGGATCCAATAAGTGCGGATGAATGAAGGTTTAGGTAATACCAATGCAATCAAACTGTGATTCCTCCTGCAAACCTTCATAGGAATTCAATGGTACTCTACACCTTGACACAAAGTATCCGAAATAGCAAAAACTGAAACAATAGATTAACCAATGTTTACATCATTTGCATTCTCTTCCTCTGAATCACTTAGAACTATTAGTTCAGAGTCCTTTTGGAGTTCAGAACAAACATGCTTGGAAATTCTCTGTAAAGTCTGATTACATCCCACGAATGAAGAGTCAAAACCTGGCATCATTATTTGTTGAAAAGTCGAGGTTCTCACTTCCACTTTCTTCCTGATTGATACTTGGATCTTCATCATCTCCATTTGTATCATTTGCACTGTAGTTGATGGCTGGCACAGTTTTTATATTCCCTGACAAGGTCCTCACTTCCTTCTTGATTAATACTTGGATCTTCATCATCTCCATTTGTATCAGTCGCACTCTAGCTGATGGCTCGCACGATTTTTATATTCCCCTTCTTCCATCCATGGCATAGTATTTGCAGTAGATGATAAGATAGCACCACCTAATCCCAAATAACTATCTCAATTCCTCTTTATTCCAATTTTTAAAGGCAACTGACTTTCAAATATACCCTCACATTTAACCTGGTTCAAGTTTCCCTGTTGATGTGTAATTTTTCCAACTGAAATAATGATTGATCTATCTGGCCGATGCCAATGCTCATGGAGCCTGGCATAACCTTCGAGCTTTGGATACCATCTCAATTCTTCTTTATTCCAATTTTTAAAGGCAATAATCTCACATTTAACTTGGTTCAAGTTTCCCTGTTGATGTGTAATTTTTCCAATTGAAATAATCATTGATCGATCTGGCTGATGCCAATGCTCACGGAGACTGGCATAACCTTCAACCTTTGGATACCAAGAAGCATCTGGTTTCACCTCAACTTCAGTTACGTCCTTAGAGTAGTTTTTCATCTGCCATATTAGATAATCATAAAGTTTTGACATGTTAGGAATTAGCATAAATTTGATGTTCCCTTTATCATCCTGTTCCCATCAAAAGATTGCAACAAATTACTTACAAAATTAATGATGTTGTCCATTGAATAATTCTCCTTGCACATAGGACACTTCCACTGCATGCGCAAATAAAGAAACTTTCATTTCTTATTTAAAAGAAAATGAAAATTTAAATAGCAAATAGTTGGAGAAATGGTTAAAGAAAGTGTGAATATTTCATGCCAGTGAATTTTCTAGCATGTTGGTCATACAAAAGATTCTAGTTCAAAACAACCCAAATGAATACAAGGTTTGAATTTACCAGAAGATTTTCTACAGGTTAGACCTGTCTGGAAAAACCCCAATACATCAAATCATGTTCAGATTCCAGAATACTCTAGAGAATCTTCTATAAATTGCCAAACAGAAGAAAATAATAACACAACAGCAATTTGGTCTATAAATAAATGGTTTTGACTAAATCATGATTCACAGACATCAGGAGTGTTTCCTAAAATTTCAGAATTCCACAGAATAAGCTTTTAAGGAAAGTTTAAATAAGACATACACAACAGTCAAACAGTCAAGCAGTCAAAGATATGTCTGAACAAATAACACGAATAAGCTTTAAAGCATCAAAATGTTCAAGAAAATAGATATCAAAATCATGTTTCGACAAATCACTTAAGTTAGAAAAGAAAAGTGCAAACTAGTTTATACTTTAATGATCTTTGAACAGTTTGTTCTATAATATATCAGTGTTAGATAGGGATGCACTTCTCAAAACTTAATTTGACATGCTCTTCAACAGCAATGCATTTTAATCCTTCAGATAATTCTCAAAATACATTGTAATGCTAAATAAAAAAAGATAAATTATAAAAGTCAAAAGGCAGGCATTAAAAACACTTGTAATAAGGATAAGAAACACAAGTTTACAAACCCTAATAAGAACAAAAGTGATGTTATATTGCCAAAGGACATATCCAATTGCAAAGTTGTAGGGAATGATGATCATGGAGGCAAAAGGATTGCTCAATTCTCGAAAAGTTATTAAACGTCATTTGAGGGGAATTAAATGCCCTCAAATATTCACCTTCAATGCCACCTCAGGGGGATAGTGGACACAGCTTACCCTATCCATAAAAGGAATGCCGGGAGACTCACCATTTCTTCGATGATAAGTTAAGGGGGTTTAAGTAGCTACTTCCAAGTTCCATGGTCAAGTTCTGTTGGGGTCACTAGAAGAGAATCCAGATTTTCATTATGAATTTTTCTCTTCATAGAAAGGTGAAATTTAATCTTTAAAGTTTAAACCCACCAAGAGGTTGACTAATATACTCTCGGGCAACGACACCAAAGGCATTGCCTCAAAATCTAGCAGGCCTTGTGAGGGGGGCTCACAAGGCAAAAACTAGACCAAGGGACAACAATGAGGTGTGGCCCACTGTCACCATAGCCACTACCTCATGCTCGTTTATGTACTTTCACCACTAGGGAGGCTTCCCCTTATTAGGTCATCCATGAGAGATGTTAAATCCAAGGGATAAGGTGACAAGATAGGTTTGCAGAGGACAACTCTTCCTAAGAACAAGGCTCATCAAGCATGATGGGGCAATTCGCTTCCTCTAATGAGGTCTATTCAAGGTACAAATGATATAGAGCTTGAGAAATAGCAAGCCAAAAGGATCAACCTAGAGTCACAAGGCCAAGAAAAAGCTTCCAAACAATCAATACCTTCGAATTAAGGAACGAGAAGGGCAAACTAGGGTTTTTCTAGAGCAAGATCTACCTAGGACATAAAGGATTTAGCTTTGAAATGGATAGATTAGCTACTACAAGGGGCTAATTTTGATGCAACCAACACTCCTTCCAATGTTGAATCCTTCCACAAGTCAAAGTCTTCAACCCTAGTAAAATTTCATGCCCTAGCCCTAGCTAGCGACTTATCCTCAAGGGGTCAAAAATCAGATTTAGAGAGACATAATGTGATTTAAGTGAAGTTTTGTAGGTGATCAACAAAGTTACCAAGGCTAGGGTCTAGCCCTTGGGATGATGGATTCTATGGGAGTGTAAAATATGCTAAATTTTGGCGAGTAAGGGCATAATAAAACCCTAGGTTTCAAAACCCTAGCTATCACTTTTGTGAGGGAGCAAAGTCAATTGGGAGAGCTAGTTTAAAGATTCACCAATGGGATTGTCATTCACATTCTATGAGTGAGTAATGCATACAATGCTATCATCTAGATTCAATACAATGATTTTCAACAATAACTAGCAAATTAGAAACCCTAGATATTCAACCATTCCATATATTAGACACACAAAAAAAAATTTATCAAATCCAAGGTACACTTACAAGATAGAATGCATGAGCAAGCCTTTATTGCTCCAAAATGACATCTTCGAGACCAACGAAATAGCTCCAAGTAGAAAAATACACTATAAAGTCACATCTCCACAAGAAAACAAGGTTGAAAATCTCTAAGAGGGCCAAAATAAGTCACAAGTGATGATGATCCAAACAATGAGCCTATCCTCTATTTATATGAGGATTAGGACTAATAATAAGCCTAACAAAGACCCTAAAACAAGTTTGATGCTAAAATGTCATAGAATTACAAGCTAACCGACTAGCTATATCAAAATGTACCCTAATTTGTCCACACGTGTGAGTTGTAGGCACTCTCATGCTAATCTCACCAATAGTAAATACTTCAAATGCCATGCCCAAGGGTGATGAGGTGTCCAAGAAGGTGTAGATTCCTGCGAAGTTCATGATTTAAGAGTTGGGGTCCTAAGATCCAGTTGGGGTGCCACAAAGTGGTTTCCATGGGTCTCCAATTGTTGGAAGTGGCCTCCTCCAGTGTTAGGGCTTCCTTTGGTGCAACAAACCCTCCCTAGTCTCTTAGTGTGAGATCAACCTCATTTGGGCTCTTAATCAATTGTTTTCCTTCAAGTTGTGTCAAGACCAACTTGGGGCATGCTAGGTCCAGTTGTGTCAAGACCAACCTGGGGGCATGCTGGGTCCAGTTGTGTCATCCTTAAGAATCCTCAAACCTGGGTCACATTCAACCAATGTCTGGGGCACTAGGGTGCTCTGGGACATGTGTCATTGATGATGTTGCTAGGAGGCTCCTGACTCTCAATGATTCACTTGTTTGTGCCAATGTACTCCTCGAAAGGGTCGGGGTGCATGTGGAGTGGGTGCCCAACACTTGGGCTACAGAACCACCTAACAAGAACAACATGGATTCTAGTGAAAGAAACTATTCATTAGGGACAAAGATCAATAATGCATCTTAGTGAACCAAACTTGAATGTTAAGGGAAATTTGATACTTCAAACAAGGATCCCTTATTAAAATCAGGGCCCTAAACTTGCAAAGGTGTTTTTCCCTAGGTAGGAGTGGCTAAAGGTCAACACTATTAGGCGCTTCCAAACCCTAAGGGGAAGTAGCATTTCTCTAGTCCACCCCTCAATTATTAGGTGTTAGTGAATAGTAATGTGGCAATAGAGACTTCATTGCCAAGTGTCATGGTCAAGGGTGCTAGATGATGGGGGTGTCCATGTCCTAAGTGTATAGATGTGAGGAGGAAGCATTCGTAAATGCATGAGTTACCATTTCAGACTTGGTTTTTCCACCCCTCTTGTGCACCTTTTACTTCTTGATTTTCCCTTGTATTACCACTTATAGTTCACGGGTTAGAGCTTGCTTTGTATGAAGTAGCAATTTTATTAGCCCTTTAAGACGAGTCAATTTATTGCTCATTGGGGTTGGGACATGCAAGGGCTCCTTTATGATAAAATGGAGCAACATGTGCTCAAGAATTGGGTGATAGACATATTTGGAAGGTAGAGTTCATGCTAGGATTTTTCCCACACGCTAATTCTTCTATCCCTGGCCATCTTTTGCATTTTAACATTTCTTTTTGTTTCTTTTAGTAGCATCAACCTCTTGGAAAAAAATTTGGGCCCTAGTCAAGGTGTGTGAACATATGAGTGCCAAGTCCCGAAGAACCAATGACAAGTTGTACCCAAAGAATGGAGGAGAGATATGGACTTGTAGTGTAGGATGGAAGGTGTCAAGTGTGACATAGGGAAGATGGAACATGTTATCTCATTCATGCCTTTCCAAGTAGTGCCCCTCCTATAACCCAGTGGTCCTTAAGGGAAGTCCCAACAGACTAGGATCAAAGATTAACCCCCAAGTAAGGTGAGAGATCAAGAATGCAGTCAAGGTCTGCCAATCATCCAGATCACCCCATAATCCATACTAAATTCCCAAAGACAAACAACTATAAGCACTCAAATGCAAAATGATCAAAATACCTTGTGAGTGGTTTCCCACCTTTGCCCAAATGCTAATCTAGATGGGTAAGAAACACACCGCTAATGCAAGTGGGGGAGATATATGGCATATCATCAGCTAATGGTGGCTCTCAGGGGTTGTTGGTTGTCCGGCTGACCGGTTGGCTATCAAGTGGAGGACAAAAGTTTATCCTATGGGGTTACCCATTTTGTTGGGTCACATGTATTTTTCGTCATAGGGCCATTATCCCAGGAACATACCCATTGTATGATATAGACTTTAATTAATGAAACAACAAATTTTGAAGGGAAGAAATTATTTGTACGTGTATGAGATTGGTGTAATCATTTCTCTTCAGTTGTTATATTCTATTTAAATGTTAAAATCTTACACATTTTTTTTGGGTCAATAGATCTGATCTATTGGGAAGTATTTAACCAAATCATTGGGGTTAGAAATTAGCATGGTATCAAAGCACAACCTCTGAAGGCTAATCTATAGGAGTTGCACAAGAAGATTGAGCCACAAAGCACAGAAAGAATCAACCAGAAGTTAATGTACAGGAGACATTCGTGCAGGAATCAGAGATTGTAAGAATCAAGCCATAGGCAGACATAGCCAGGCAAAAAATTGCATTCAAGGTTGGCCATATGTCATACAATGCCAGAGAGAGATATTAAAGTGGTAGTTGTCCAACTTTGTGGTAAAGGCTAACCATATGGTGATTGAGAAAAACAAAAAGGGGGTGGGTGGGTGGTGGGGGCTTCCAGCTTCCACTAAGGTTGTATGGCGAAAAACAAATGAGTTTGAAACATAAAAAGTGGATTGTACCCATAGGCATCAAGTGCAATTGACAAAAAAAATGTCTTGATGGGTTAGAGCACGAGCTAAAAGTAAATAAAGACAACTTCTAGCTGCCAATCTGCATGCAAAAAACAAGAAAGGATTGTCACCAAGTCTAAGACATGTAAAAAGATCCCAACAACAACCAAGTTAAGTGATGCAAACATTGAAAGTCATTAGATCATGTGCATGAATTCATTAGTGTGCAGGGGGAATCATACACTATTATACATAGCCACAGAGTTCCATATAGTAGCCACAAAAGCCAAAGGATGTGTGGAGGTTGATAGAAGAGAAGTTTGCGCTGTAAATTCATACTAGTTTGTACATGTAGTGTAGTAGCATGGTGACAACAACTACAATGTACAACGGGTACATGGGCTAGGCTAAGTGAGAATAAACATCTTTAAACACAAGACGGTGATTGTTAGAACTCAATGACTAGGTGAAGGATATTCATCCTTCTGTGCAGGGTGTGAGGAAGAGTGCAAGGGGCAGTAAGCGATGGGTCCAAATCAGCTAGCAAATCGAAGTACAAATGGTTTGATCAATTGAATTAATTCCAAGTTCTTGTTGTATTAGTATTTTTCCTCAAATGGCCATTACCCCAAGAAGGGAGCCCTTGTATGTTGTAGAATTAAATTAGTGAAACAACAGATTTTGAAGGGAAAAATTGTGTGTGCATGTGTATGAAATTGGTGCGATCATTTTGCTTCCGCCATTATATTTTATTAAGTGTTAAATTCTCATCCATGTTTTTTATTTAGTAGATCTAATCTTCTAGGGAGTAATTATCAAAGGTTGTTGAGGTTAACGAACCAAAGCTCATACTTGATGAGATGAGCAAGAGAGTTGAAGAGGGAATATGTCATAAGTTTGATGAAGCCTTAAATAGAGATGAAGACAAATAAAAATTCAAAGAGGACTTGAAGATGGATAAACAAAGTTGATGGATGGTACAATAATTCAGTTTCAAAAGGGGAAGGAATAGAAGATATAACAAGGTTGCCACAAATTTCTTAAACTTGAAGTAGAGATCATGGTTAAAGACAAAATATGATAGTATTATCTCAGAAGTGACCGCAATCAAAGATCAAGAACACAAGCTAGGGCATAGTACTATACTAGAAAGGAAGATTAATGATAATGTTGTGCATGATGGAGAAAAACCTTAAAAGGTGGAACAATATTGATATCCTCATTACTAGGAATGCCTATAATGAATACAGGAAAGTGCATATTAGTAACCTCGTTCAACGAAAATAAATGGAAGAACCAATGGAATTCATGTACTCAAAAGCCAAGGAACAAGTATATGATAAAACTAAAAACTACAACAAATTGGAAAAATGAAGATAATACATGGAATAAAAAGAAAACAACCTAATAGCGTTAGATTATCAAGGATTGGCACCAATAATAGTTACAAATGGATGGATAGATAATTAAGCATGGAAAGCACTAAGAAAAAATAAGAGGAATTCTTACTTTTTGAAATCATCTTAATGCTTAAAGGACAAATCTCTTAAGGAGGGAGGGCATGTTGTTCCCTTATCACAACATAATGGGTCCTATGGGTTCATCAAGGCCAGTTGAATCGTAAAAGTCGATGTAATGGATCATTGTGGTGTCTTTTATCATGTTAATTGATGCCCCTAATATTATTTTATCATATTTTAATGTACCATCCATGATTTCTAGCTTTATGACTAATTTCTATTGTATATATTTATAATGCTTTTCCAAGAAATAAAAAGAATACAAATGAGTTTTTGACAAAACATTAAGGTGCATAAGCTCAGTTATAGAGTTCACAAACTAAACCTCCATAAAACTCCAAAATAGATCATCAAAAATGAAAACTACCCATTACATAGATTTTTCAAACCTCTTAGAAAGCAATCCCCATCTTAAAAAGTCTTAAAAGGAGAGAGCTTGGATCTTTTCAACAAGCTTGTTTGGATCATGGTTGTGCTCTCAATAGATGTGACGAATGTGGATTTTAGTGAAGCTTAATTTGATTTCTTTCATGCGTTGAAAACTATCAAATACATCTATATTTCTTTGCATTCTAATTCCCCTTAGCCATTCCACCACCAGTAAATAGTATCCATAAATATCGATGAGCCCGAGTCCTCCTTCCAAGGATAATTTCATCAAAATAGATAAGACCTTGATTTCTTCATAGGTGATTGTGCGCCACTGCACAAAACACACTCAAATCTGATTTTGTGGAAGTCAGAAAGGTGAACCTCGATATTTTGAGGCGCCTTCAAATACACATGAATACTTGATGTCTCTATTCTTGGATCTACAACAAATCAATACTTTTTCACTTCTTTGGTTTCTCAAACAGTAGATAGGCTCGTTTAAGTTTGCAAAAGATTTCGTATGGTTATTTACATGCTCCTTGGAATAGGAATTCATTCCTAGTTAACCATACCACCCATAAAATAAAACATGGAAGAGGTCGACCGTCGATGTGCTTCAGATCTTACCTCTTGATATCCAACCAGATTTCTGATGTTTCTTCTGTGTCTTCATACCGTACCCCTTTGCCACTAGTGATAGATTTTGTAGCACTACATACCACTTCAGTAAAATAACATTGAACAGAAATTTGGTTGATGCTTGCATAATTTTCCATAGATAATGGGCACCTCCGAGGACTCTGCTAGCTTTTTTTGTAGTATATCCCATATCAAAGATTTTATTTTTATTTTCAAGAAAAAGTCGTAAGAAATCATGATATTTTAAGGGTGGCTAAAGCTTTCAAATATGCTGCCAGTTTGAAATATCCTTTTCCTCCTTTTTTTAAGAGCTGCAAGGTATCTTAGATTAACCTTGTAGTCATTTCCTATTCATTTATAACCCATACAAGACTGTTTGGTTAATCTCTTAATCTTATATAATGCAACTAGGGGGCAGAGACATATCGGTTCCACTCTAGTGCCAAATCCTTGTTGAGTCCTACCTGGCTTGCATCCTCATTGTTCCTGAAATAAAATGCTTCCAAATAAAACCAATTTTAAGAAATGTAAGAGGGCAATCAAACGTTGTGAGATGCTTGACATATGGAGGCCTCCTATCCATGACTCAGTTCGTTCCAATATGGACCTTCTGTCCGTTTCCATAATTTTCCATAGATAATGGGCACCTCCCAGGACTCTGCCAGCTTTTTTTGTAGTATATCCCATATCAAAGATTTTATTTTTTTTTTCGAGAAAAAGTCGTAAGAAATCATGATATTTTAAGGGTGGCTAAAGCTTTTAAATATGCTGCCAGTTTGAAATATCCTTTTCCTCCTTTTTTTAAGAGCTGCAAGGTATCTTAGATTAACCTTGTAGTCATTTCCTATTCATTTTCAACCCATACAAGACTGTTTGGTTAATCTCTTAATCGGGGCAGAGACATATCGGTTCCACTCTAGTGCCAAATCCTTGTTGAGTCCTACCTGGCTTGCATCCTCATTGTTCCTGAAATAAAATGCTTCCAAATAAAACCAATTTTAAGAAATGTAAGAGGGCAATCAAACGTTGTGAGATGTTTGACATATGGAGGCCTCCTATCCATGAATCAGTTCGTTCCAATATGGACCTTCTATCCGTTTGCTAGGAAAGACGATCACCAATGATTGAGAAGACTTTTAGTACCTCTTTCCATACTATAGATCATCCAGAAATCGATTTTCTAGGGTATCGTATCCAGTCCTCCGGGATTGATGGTTCAATATATTTCCACTTCATCAAACTCTGCCACAAAACTTCAATAAAGAGGACTCTCCGCATTACCTTTGTAGCCAACGATTCTAAAAATGGAGAGAAAACTTTGAATCCCCAGCTTCACTACTTCTTAGGCCTTAATGGTGTTTTCCATTTAACTAAAAGTATGCCACCATATTCTCTCATTCCTGCCCAAACATACCTGGAGCACATTTTCATTATCTTGTTTAGTATGTCTGTGGGTATTGAAGGAAAAGACGTCTGATAAATAGGTGTGACGTCAAACATGCTTCTGACAAGGGTCAGACTCCCTCTTATGAATATCCACCTGTTATATTAGAAAATGACCCTTTTTCAGTCTTTAAAAATAGCCATAGCCAGTCTTTGTAGTAGTTATTTTCCTTCAAGTGAAAACCCAAATACTTTGTAGTCTCTTCAAATTCTGTAACTTTAAATAGAAACAAAATCTTAATTCTAATAGAAGTTGGACCATCAATCTGGTGCAACGTTAAGGTTGAATTTTAAAGGTAGGTCTTTATTCATGTAGCTATACAGCATTGAAGAAGAATATTTCCTATCATTTTTGTCTCCCGGAAAGAACCATAATATCCTATACAAAGAGTATATGGGTGATAGTGAGTTCTTTGTTCACTTGAATTACTTTTATTTGTCATTCTTCGTTTAGACTCTTCAAAATTCTACTGAGAACCTTTGGCACTAATAAGAAGAGTAAAAGTGACAGGGCGCATCTTGACTAAATCCTCTTCATGGCTGGAAAAAAATAAGGTGACGCATTTATAAGGCAACGTATGATATTGTGGATATGCACTTACCTATCCAATTGACAAAGTGGATATCAAACCCTATGTGAAGCATCTTTTTAAACATGCATCTTTTTAAACAAGCATCTTTTTAAACATGAACACCTTTTCCAAATAATCCTAAATACTCCTATATATTGACACGCAGCATCTACACATGTAAGAAGTAGCAAGTAGCAAACAAAAAAAAGTTCTTTGAGATTACAGAAAACAGAAGAATATATCACATTGATAAGACAATCCCTGAAACAGGACGTTGTTTTGATTTGGAAAGAGAATTCACTGAATTTAAATCAGGAGTCTTAAAAATCAATGAATTTGTTGACGGTGGAGCAGCAAATGCTTCATATTTTTCGCTTCCCAGTAACCTATACTTTGGCTTCCCAGTAACCTATACTTCGGCTTCCGTAGATTTTTAGACAACCATTTTATTGGTGTAAATAAAAATGAGACATATTTTATTCATTATGACATATTTTACAAAACACCACAAGCCTTCGTTTTATTGAACACTAAAAATATACCTTATCCTTTGACCCTGCTGTCGCGCCAGATTCTCGGTATCTTATCTTCGTTATCCATTCTTTACAAAACCATTGGGAAGCTTTCTGGTGCTTTCTGACTCTTTGTTCTCTTGCACTGGAATCGCAGTATGGGAATGACTCTGCGCAAGTATTTCTATTGGATCTGTTTTCCAGCTCAAACTCCCTGAAATGGAAAACGTTCTCTTGTGCTGGAATCGCAGTATTGGGCTGTATGGGAATGACTCTGCGCAAGTATTTCTATTGGATCTGTTTTCCAGCTCAAACTCCCTGAAACGGAGAACAAGAAAATACTTATACAAAATTAATTAAATAACTTAAACGGTGATAACACTAAAGAAATGTCTGATCTAATTTCATGCTTTGAATAAGGAAGAACTAATTTATTTTTTAGATTATTGGGAAAAAGTTCCAATCTAGATATAAACAAACTGAAAATAATATTACAGCTTCTCAATATTTTGGTAGAAAAATAATGATATTAATAGTGCTAAATATTAATAATATTTAACACTTCATGTCAAATTTCATTTAGGACAAGTATACTTAAACTCTGATTATTAGTTGATTTCAAGTCTTGTTTTAAAGCATTTTTCCTTCTGTGTTTTTTTACCTTGCTTTTGATTATTACTTTAGTATTTTTCAACTTTTCTTAGCAAGTAGACCGTACATTATAGAATTGATGGGTCTCCTTCTTAAGTAGATAGGTGTCTTTTTGTAATTTTCACACAGTGTACAATGCCTCATAAGTACATCTTGAAGTTGACAAGCTATAGCTAAGAATTTTAACATCTTTGTTGCAATTCTTTGGCCTATAAGCTTGGATTGATGCTGTGTTTTATTAATATTTTCTAGCATCCTTTGTCTAACTTACTCTAGCTATACACTTAACACATTATGTTATGCCTTATTTTTTCAAAGCAATTATGCTAATGCCACTTTCTTACATAACCAATATATGTTCCATTATATTCTTACTTTCCCTTAGTAACCACAAAAATCGTAAGTCAAATGGTTGTAGGCTTTTTTATCCTAACAAATAATAAGTGTAGTATGACAAATCTTAAACACTAGCAAAGTTCATGCATTTAGTTTGCAAATAATCTAGTTTTTTGAATTCTTACTAGAGCTTGATTTACACATCACATAAAATTATTTTTGCTAGTGCTTGATTCCACATATAAACCAAAAAGACTTGAAAGCCAAATAAAATACCAAATATTCAAAAATATCTCATGTTATGATCCACGGCCATTGAAACAAAGGTGATGTAGGCATCTTCCACTTCAACAATATTCTAACTCCACATATAAACCAAAAAAACTTGAAAGCCAAATAAAATACCAAATATTC
>APFE030904189.1:40081-59308 GCA_000404065.3 Pinus taeda | reverse complement strand
TCCAATGCACTCAAAACGAGACAACTAGTTATTTGCACAAGAATTTCCTTTTTCATTCAAACACTCAAATGCTACCAAAACAAACTTTTTCAAAAGAGATTTTTGTATTTTTATAAAAACAGTTTAAACTATGATTAAAGCAAATCTTAAGAAAACTAAAACAAGTCTTGAGAAATCTATGAACAAAGCAAATCTTAAGATCTACAAACCATAAAAAACTACTTGAAGTAAAATCTTACAAAATATTTTTTTCTTTTCAAGGATGTTTTACTTGGCAATAAGCAAACCAAGGACTAATTTGTCCAGAATCACAAATCAGTAAAAAAAAAAAAAACGACCTTTTGTTCTTTTTGTAAAAATGAAATCCAAACTTTTAACACAAGCTTTTCGAAATTTTGGAAAGAGAAAACACAAGATGGATTCCTCAACAAGGGTTGATTTTACAAATGGTCAGACTCATAAGAAGGCAATTAAAACCAGGGCGATCTGAGGCTTCTATGCTTCTAAACTCTGAGCTACTACACGACCAAAATGAAAATCAAGACCGGCAACCAAAACTTCTAGGAATTTCACCTAAAACCCTAACACCAATGAAATTAGACCAAGGAAAGATTTTGACAAGTCACAAGTGGGTCTGGGCAGAGGATAACAATACCTAAACCAAGATAAAACTAATTAAAAGAGGAAAAATCAAGTTTTTCAAAAATTTAGCAGGGTCCGCAGGCTCAGAGTTTGCACAAGTGCATGCACGCTCTGTGTGCAAAGTAAACATGTGTAGAGGTACGCACTGTGATACAAGAACAGGGTGCAGACTTCTCCTAAAGTTATGAAAAGCCAAAACAAACCTAGATCCACTAAATCCACCCAATTCCACACACAACAAGCCAAAAGCAGAAACAAAAAGGCAAGTTTCTCAGGTCAAAGTGAAAACAAGGAAAACAATCAAGTCCCCAGCGGAGTCGTCATTTTGTCACGCGGAATGAGTCGAGGTTGCGGACAAGATCAACCTTCCTAGTATCTATAGATATCTAGTGACAAGCAAACCAATCAAAAACTATCTTTCTCTGAATATGCAATTAAAAACAAAGGAAAACAAGTGGGTCCAATGCAAGTTTGTGGAAGCCTCGCTCCCTCGCTCCAAATGAGCTTCCTTGAAGTGTAATTTTGCAAACACAAACAAGCAAACCAAATTAAATAGCACCTGAAAAGCCAATATCATAAAGCATATTCATCATAATGATCATGGAGATTATGAAACAAACCACATAAGACAATTTGTTGAGAAAAATGAATCTAATTGTATTAATTCAAATGAAGAATAACTGTACAACCTGTGCCTTAATGCTGTACAAGCTCCTCCCAGGGTCCGACAAGAAGTCTCCTCTACTTTGACAAGTTTCACTCACTTCCCAATGAAACCAAAAGGTATGTGATCTCTCCTCTCAAATTTAACTAGGAAGTCCCAATTCCATCAGCATTTACCCTCAAAATGTTCAGCTTCTAACCTCTCCAGCAACTGACCCAATGCCTTAATTTATAGTGCAATGGAGGGAAGTTACTAGGTCCTCCTTCAAAGGGATAAAACCCTCCTTCAAAGGGATAGCTCCTCCTGTCAAGGGATTAGCTCCTTCTCTTTTGGGATGCATGAACCACCTTGGAGTGAACAATCCACGTCAAAATCCTTCTAGAAACATCTCGAATTAACCCAAAAGTGAGTTTTTTAGGATAAACTTGTGCCTTTTTGACTTTTACAGGGGTACGCACCCACCCCTTTACAGAAAGAGCGTGCAGGTATGCAGGTAATATGAATAAAGGGTGCGGGTCCGCAGGTAAAAGTAGGAGAAAGTGCGGAACGAGAGTAATATTTATTTTCAATGTCTTTCTCTCATTTGCAAAGCTTGACATGAAGAGCTAAGGTCTGAGACTTGCTTAGGAGGCTAGTATAAGTGATGATAGACCCATACTGACTGCAAATCATGGTGATGATATTTTTGTGTAACAGATTTCCCCCTAAAGTACGAAGTCTGTAGTAGATGAGGATTTCATTTATCATTTAAGAAGAGTGAAGTACTTTATCATTTCAAGGATTATCTTGCGGAGAGCCCAGTTGGAACCTATAAAAAACATTGAAGTGCAAAATATATATATGAGATCATATCATCGCTGAGGTAGGCATTCCTATACTCATATCAAAACTAACTATAAAACTAACTACTGCTCTGATATAGGAATGATCTTGTAATACATCATAAGTATAGACACATGTAGACACAGTATGGACACATCCATCTGTTTATGAATAGTCTACAACATAATGAATACAAAATTCCTCGCAGCCTTGATGGTGGAAACTAGATCCAGGGTCTTCATTTCTACTCCTCGAAATAGTACGATTCTATCCATGTGAATAAATGTGTCGAAGTCGAACATGGTAGAAACCACTTGATTACCAGTCGATGATGTTGTTAACAAGTGTGAGAGAAACCACCAATAATGACAATGGCTCTCAAAGTACTCAGTACAATCCATGAGATGTGATTAGATGTGTCGAAGTCGAACATGTCACGGAATCCTTTGATCGAAGGTCAATGATGCAACCTATCGTTGAAGACGAGAAACCTGCCATTGAGGCATGCAAATCCCAAGGTACTAGCGATTTCTAGATCAACTTTCTAGATAAAGAGCTGAAGTCGATAGAAAGCGATCCGTCGTAGGAAAGCCCACAACACAAAATCATAGATCTAGTTTGAAGAAATTTAGTTGCAAGGACTGACTCAGTGATAGTGAAGATGGAATGACAGATATTTTTGCAGATGAATGGCTTATTTGCACTGACCTCTTGAACACATAATGACACAACAGATGGTTTGGTGGCGATTGACCCAAAGTTAATACCCAGAAACCGGCTGAAGACTTTCAATGTGGTTTGATCAATTGTTAGGCAAAGGATTTCCCAACCCAGGTGAATGAAAGTGTCGTGTTCAAGAGTGGTTACAAAGTATGACAAACAGGCTCATTTTTCTCTCTTTTCCCCCACCATTCTGGCAAGTACCTCTTTATTTTTTACAAGCTTGAGGAGGATAACATATTCTTGATTATAAGCTCACCCTTCGGGTGAGTCCAACTTAGTTTAAATTCGAACCGTAAGAAGGAGTGGTTCGTTCCTGTTTGTAATTGAACAGGTCCTTTACTGTTGAAATTTAATGAGTCCAGTATAGGAGAAACTCGACGTTTTTCATTTTTAGCGAGTCTGAAAAAACTTAAGAAGACTCTAGGGTTGACTTTTTTGTAAATTTTGTCTCCCAAGCTCGAAAAAGTATAAAAAATACTTGAGAGAACCGCTTGATCTTTTATGACCAAGGAGTAATTTTCGTAATTAGTGTCTCTGATCTGAAAAAGTAAAAAAGCGATCAAGACATGTCGTTTTATGACCAATATCGAATTTGAAATGACAAAACCTGGCAATCTTTTCGTGTTTTTACGGTCAGAATAGGGTTGTAAGAGGACCGTCCTTTTAGTTCCGTTTTAGCGAGCTTGAAAGAAAAACTCGGCAATCTTTTCATGTTTTAGGAGTTAGAAAAGAGTTTAAAGGTGACTGTAATGTTTTTTTGTTGAAAATGATTGATTTTTCCTGAAAATCCGTTATCCTGAACAAAAACTCAAACATTATTCATACCTGTTTAATAATGGGTGAAAATGTTGCAAAAAACACCTTTTTAAAGTGAAACATAAACAAATTTGGAATTTATTTACCCAAAAACTTTAAAAATGACTTTTTACCATTTATTTTTACCGTTTGAGATTTGGGTGAGAAAAAAGGGCTTTTGACCAGAAACTTCCCGTGAAGATTGTGGAAAATTTGTCTGTCGGAATCGAACGTCGTCTCCTCTGGGTAATCCACATCATCCTACTCTTCATTTTTGTCCATTTGAAATTGTTTTTTAGGGTTTGATTTTTGTTTTTAGGAGGTTTTTATGTTTGAAAACCCGCGCAGGGGCCCGCGGGTTTACCATAGGGGACCTGTGTACCCCGACTTTTTTGCAATGGGTCAAAAGTCGGGGGTACGCACTGTCCCTAACAAGGGGGTGTGTACCCCGTGCATAGGTTTGTAAAAACCTAACTTACTCAAAAATTACCCAATGAAATCAATTTTGTGTATTCTAATTTGCCTTTTTACTTGATGTAGGATATATATCATGCTTGATTGGCGAGAACGGGAGCATGAGGATGTGGACCTCGCCGCGATGAATCATCAACCTTCGATTGATGCATTGAAGGCATGTGGCTTGTATAAGTTCTGGGCCATACCTGGCATGAGGGCCCAGGTGGACTTTTTGCAGTGGCTGGTTGATAGATGGAGTATACAGGACCAGTGCTTCTTTATTGGTGGGCACCAGCTCGAAATCGAGCCAGCTGATATATACTTTTTGACTGGTTTGCCTAGGAGGGGTGAACATTTGACTCTATTTGGGCCAGGGCAGGTGGCCAGTCTGTCGAGAGCCTCCGGCTAGAGTTCTGCAATGTCCAGAACTGGGACAAAGGGATAGATATCAAAACCATATCCCTTCCTGAACTCATGGTTATTGGGTTTACAGTTACCAGACTTTGCGGTAGTGCAGCGCTACATATTGCCACCGGATCCCAGATGCGGATGGTAGTTGATTGCTTTCGAGGCACCATTTTCAACTGGTGCGATGCTGTGTTGGCCAATGTGAAGGGCCAACTGACCAGGGCCAAAAATGGACAGCTAAAGACTTTTGGTTATGGTGCTATAGTTGTGAGTTTTGTTCTAGAGAGGGTTTTGATGTTGATCCCGCAGCACCTTACTGTTGGAGCTGGGCTTCCTCGAGAGCCCAAACTGATGTGATGGGTCGCAGTTATGGCCCGTCATCCTGATGAGGGGACTGAGGTCGTTCGGTTCAAACTTGAGTATTTCCAATGGTTGGAGAACTAGGTTTTTTCTATTCAGGACTTTCCTTATTTTGGGGTTGCTTTTCGTGGGGACCTAGACATGGTTCTTCCGCCAGGAGAGCAATGGGATGATTCAGGTAAGATCATTTTCAACATTTTCCTAATTTATTTTTTTTTTGTTTTTATATCGTTCCAAAACTGATAGTAAAAGTTTCAAATGCAGATGTGGGTCCACGGTGACCAGTTTCTCTCCGGCCTTACGAGAGGAAACAACTAGTTGCACCGGCTCTAGTCCCATAGGATGAATCAGCAGATACTTTGGCCAAGTTGGAGAGCCATTTAGAGTTCCTGACAGGGGACATTCCTGAGACTAGTATAGATGACATCCCTCGTTGACTTCAGCGCTATGTGATTTGGGTCCTAGGACGTTTTAGGAGGTTCCTTTGTAAGGTGGCTCGTGCAGTGGTTTCGTTTCGAGATCATCACCAGTGATGGGATGATCGCCTATTGTAGTCACATATGACATTTTTTCTTTTTGTACTTATCATTTTTGCTGATCATAAGGTGTTTTTCAACCTATGATCGAGGACGACGTATATTTTGACACACTCCTATATATATGATATCATTATTACCGGTTTATCTTGTTAAACATGTTATGGAATGTTTTTAAATTTACTTGTATGATTATTGCACATGTCTATTTAACATTTGAGAAGCAATTGCATCTGCTAATGTATTTAAAGATCTTGGAATATGCTGATATTCAATATAGTCAAATTCACGTTCCAAGAGATGCACTCTCAAAAATAATCTCAATAAAACTGGATTTCTAATGGCGTATACTCTATTAAGTTGTAGTACAATGAGTTCAGACTCTAACCTCACTATCATACTCTGAATCCGAAATTAAATAGATTCAGATAGTAACTCAATCACTGCACTATACTTTGTAATGTTGTTTGTTGTTTGACCGAGGCTTACCCCATGCATAGATACCAACTCGTCAGAGGGCGAATAGATAACCCAGGTTGCGGAAGAGATATTCCGTGTACTACGACAAGCACCATCAGTGAAACCAATGTATGTTTGGAGAGGCGTCGACATCTGCGACATCAAGCGTAAAACCAAGATAAGAGGAATAACGAGAAAAACTCTCTCTAAGCTAAGCACACTTTTTAATCTAAAACACACTAGCTATAATGAAAACTAACCTAACTAAAAAATCTCCACACTCGTTTTAAGCATAATACTTCTTCAGGTAAAGACCATTTCTGGGTTTACCTAAAGAGACCCCGTCAAATTCTATCAATTCATAGGCCCCTTTCACTAGCTTTCGCTTGACAATATAGGGACCATGCCACATAGGCACGAATTTTCCAGTGCCTAATTTATCATTTTCTTGATCGTACAATAAGAGTAGATCTCTTTCCGAAAAATTTCGAGGGGTCACATTTCGATCATACTGAGCTTTAATTCGTTTTGCATGAGATTTGATCGCTAATGTAGCATCGCGTCGATTCTCATCTAGTTGAGCCAAGTATAACAAATTTCTTTCCTCTTCGGAAGTGGCTGGAAGTAACTCGATGGCCATTTGCAATGACGGGATTTCGCACTCAATAGGTAACATAGCTTCCAAACCATAAACTAGTTGGAAAGGCGTGAAACTGTTTATGTTTTTACTGAGGTTTGATACGCCCACAGTGCTGAAAATAGATTTTGTTCCAATTCGACTGATGAATGCCAATGATTTGTCGGATCATGATGACTAGAATTTTGTTGATGGCTTCAACTAGGCCATTAGCTTGTGGATAATAAGGAGTTGAACTGTCGTGACGCAAGCCAAGCTGGTCTGTAAGTTCAGTCATCATAACTTTTCGAAAATGATGCCCATGATCAGTGATAATCACTTGTGGAACACCAAACCTAGCAATTATATGATTGAATATGAAAATCGTAGCTGTTTTGCCGTCTGCCTCAAATGTAGGCATTGCCTCAGCCCACTTGGTAAAATAATCTACCGCAAGGATAATATATGCATGCCCCTTGGCTGAGTGAGGGTTACATGTAATAAAGTCGATACCCCATTTGGCAAAAGTACCAACGGCAATTATAGGGTGAAGAGGAGCATGTGGAGCGTGCATCTTTCGATCAACAATTTGGCAGTTGTTGCATTTTCGGACCGCAATAATACAATCTTTAAACATAGACGGCCAGAAGTAGCCAGCGCGCAGTATCTCTTGGGTTGTGGCATACCCAGACATATGACCTCCACACACTCTAGAGTGACAGTCATTTAGGACCCTTTCAGCTTCCTCATGAGTCAAACAATGTTTAAAAACAGAGTCGTCCCCACGAAGATAAAGAGTATCTCCAATAATTTTGAATTGTTGGGACTGGAATCGTATTTTTCGACGTTCCAATTATGAAATGTCTAGCCAAAAGGATTAGGTTTGGAGATAAACGATGATATCCCCGTACCACAGATCTAAAGTGCTGATTAGAAACAAGGATTCATCCACAATGGGCTCCTCCACACAGTTTCCGTGTCAGCACGTGGGAAGTCACACATTAATTCTGCAAAACTAAAGATTTCTTTGACTTAGACTTTTTAAATTCCAAGTCGAACTCTTGCAGGATGACAATCCATTTGGAGTACTTTCCCCCCAGCAATTTCTTGGTCAAAATGTATATCATAGGGTTGCAATCGGAAATAATTGTAGTCTTATGTAGTAAAATGTAATGACGAAAACGTTGGACAGCTTGAACAGCTGCCAATGCCAATTTCTCCATATGTGAGTATTTTAGCTCGGTTGGATTTAACGTTTGACTAAGGTAATATATAGATGTTCAGTACCGAATTCGTCTTCCTGAACTAACACCATTCCGATGGTGGAATAGGAGGTGGCGAGATACAAGAAGTAGTCCTGGTTGTAGTTTGGAGGATGCAATAGTGGTGCATGGGTCAACGCGTGTTTTAGTGCATCAAAATATTTCTCATCTATGTCGTCCCAAAAGAGTGAAGTATTTTGCTTCAACAACCGGGTAAAACCCTTTGTGATCTTGGCGTAGTTAGGGATGAATCGACGTAAAAAGTTTGCTTTCCCTTGCAAACTTTGGATTTGGCGAAGACTCGAAGGAGGAGGCAATTTGATAATGGCTTCAACCTTTGAGGGATTGACGCGACTGCTAGTTTTGAAACAACAAACCCTAGTAATCGACCCGTTTCAATACAGAAAACACACTTGTGGGGGTTCAACCTAATTTGATAATGCCTACACCTTATAAATATTTCTCTTAAATTGATGAGATGATGACTTGATGTAATGAATGAGCAGGCAAGTCTTCGAGATAGGGTTGCACAATGTGCTTAATATCATGAAAAGCATAAGACATGGCCCGTTGAAAATTTTCCCCGGCGTTCTTTAGCCCAAAAGGTAATTTGCAATAAGCAAATGTTCCCCATGGACAAATTAATGCCGTTTTTGGTTGATCAGCAGGTAGAATATTGATTTGATTGTATCCGGAAAAACCGTCCATGAAGGAGAAAATTTCGCTGCCGGCACAATCGTGAATGGTTTGATCGATATAGGGAGTGGGGTAATTGTCTTTTGGACATGCTCGATTAATGTCCTTATAGTCGATACATATTCTTATTGTCCCTTGCTTTTTTTTAATAGGCACAATATTCGATACCCAATCCGTTAACGGGATTGGATAAATGAAACCTGCTTTAAGTAATTTTTCAACTTCCGCTTTAATCGCAGCAGCTTTTCTTGGGTGAATCTGACGCAAACGTTGCCGGACGGGTTTAGCATCCAGGTAAGTTTTGATTTCATGAACTACAATTGCGGGGTCAATTCTTGGCATTTCCTCATATGACCAAGAAAACACGTCGTGGAACTCTTGAAATAGGGCCTTATATGTTCGAATTTCATCTTCCGTACAAGAGGCACCTATATGAACGTTTTCAACAATTCCAGGCTTAACTGAAGTGTCAAGGGGAATAGTTCGAGAAATATTTCCCAAGTTTAACTCGGAATCGGGATGTTTCATTGGATTTTGAGCATCCTTGACATATTCAGTCGTAAAAATTGATGAAAAATCATTTTCAAAATGATCGCGCTCGGGTAAAAACGAAGATCTGTGATGAAGATCTTCCCATGGTAACTCATCGACGCATAGGATTTCACGAATTTTCTCATCCGTTTGAATAAGTTTAGAAAACGTTATTGAATCCGAGTTTGATGTTGAAAGTGATTCTTCATGGACCACATTCATTAAGTCAATTTGGGTTGATGTTGTGTTGGCGAATGATTGCACGGTCTGATACGCAAGTTCATACGGACTTAAGGGCATAAGAGTACCAAGTGGGTCTATCTCAGATTCAGAAGGTATGATCCAAGGATCATCATTAACGATGGTTTCTGATGAAATCATATGAATGGTTGTAGTAGAAGACGATGTGTTGATAGGAGGAAAAGGAAAAGTGCCCAGTAAACCGTAATCTTTAACTAGTCCTACTCCAACATGCTTATATGGGATTGTCGTTTTACCAATATGCTGAATGCTCTCAGCAGAGGCTGGGTCGGATGAAAAGTATGACATCTGGTCTATGGTTATGGTCTTTCCATTATTTGGGAACTTTATAAGTCGAAAGATCGATGAAACGACATCTGTCATAGCGTAAGACCAACTATGACCCAAGAGAAGGTTGTAATCTAGAGGGGCATCAACCACCTTTACATCTAGATTAACGGTTTTCCCTTCAACCCCTATAGGTAGGTCCTATAGAATTCCGAAAGGATGAAACCCACGGCCATCAAAGGCCTTTAGAATCGTTGGGGATTGATTTAGTGAAGGAGAACCAAGCGATCTCCAACACTGTATCGACATAATGCACGTGGAAGCTCCCTCATCAATCACAGTCCTATGAACAGGTCTGTTTTTGACTATCATTGGAATCTGGACAGCCATTTGATGAGGTAAGCGTGGTGCACTATTTTCTAGATCGAAGATTATAAGGTTTGGGTGCACTTGCGTTGTGCTTGACATGATTGCAGCACTTCCAAAGCCGGCATTGCTGAGGGTGAAACAGCTAAATCCTCAACAATGTTATAGTTCTGAGCTTCTCTCGCATGTGGATTGAAAGCAGACTTTCGAAGTATACCCTTGGCGGGTGGTTTGATTACTAAGTCTGGATTAGGTTTCTCGATCTGTAGTGGATCGGAACCGGGAGCTGAGGTTGATGGGTTGGAATGAGAAGATTCTGCTTCTTTACCATCAACGGGACTTTTACTGCCATAATCTTGCGATCGAGTCGTAATCGTAACATGGGACATCATCAATATGGGTTCTTCATTGGCACTGGAGTACGAACCTATCATCTTACTGTCTTGAGCTGGAAAAGGATCCTTCAAGACAGCAGGAGTTTGGGAACCTTTGACAATTTTTGCAACCTCTGCGCGATGAGAGCAGTCTTTCGTATAATGTTCTTCATCGCAGATGAGACACGGATAACGAGGTTTGCATTTTTCATCAGTTGATTCCATTTTTTCGGGTTTCTCTTTTGAATTTTTATCTGTTTTATTCTTCTTCTCCCCTTTCTTATTACCACTAGTTTTTGATTTAGCTGTAGATGACTCTACAACGTGAATATCGACGGAAAGTTCCGCGGAAGACTCTCCTGTCGGGAAATCTGGCAAGGTTATGATAGGAGAAGAATTCTTGGAAGACTTCTTCTTACTTTTGGTATTAACCGTACCAATCATACCATTAGCGGCATGAGACCCTGAAGGAGCAGCAGCGATTTGATTTTGTTTGGGTAGATCAGGGATTTTCTCATGTAATGTACCTCACTAAGTATAAACTAAGTCAAGGTATTGTGCTTGAGCAATTACTTTCTCCTCAGTAACTACTCCGGCTTTAGCTACATCCTCAGTGATCTTGGGTAGTAAAGATTTTACAAACCATTCAGCTAAAATCTGATCCAGGATATAAACTTTCACTAAACATCGTTGACGTCTCCATTCATGGATATGATCTGAAATGTAAGTGGACGTTGACTGCTTTAACGAAGTTAATAATTCCATGCCATTGTCATATCTGACCGGAAACTGAAAATGAGTTAAAAACGAGGTAGCTAACTGACTAAAGTTATAAAAAGTGGCTCGCAGTAACTCGATGTACCACTTGGCCGCAAGACCAATTAGAGTGCGCTGGAAAAGACGTAAATGAATCGAATCATCTGAAATGGAATTAGACGCACACCAGAGGTGATAAGTCATCACATGATTCGACGGGTCCTCTCCTGTCTTACCTTCGAACTTAGGAATATCACTAGGCAACTTATGCGGCATTGGCGGCCAATACTAAAGATAATTAATTGGATCATTCGTAAGGAGCGTCAAGTCAGGCAAGTCCAAAGTTGCGATAAACGGTAACTGATGATTAGGGTCCCTAAAATTCTGGGTTTGCAGACCATCCCCAGGAGGAGGATATCCAGGATAACTAGGAATGGGAATCGCATTTGGGATATTTTGACCTCCTAGAAAACCAGGATTAACCGGACCATACTGGGGTTGCTGAGGTTGTTGATATGTATACCCAGGGTACAGTTGATACTGATAGGTTGGTTGCTGCGGAGCAGGACCGTATTAGTACTATCCTTGGTACGGTTGTTGATTATGTTGAAGTTGAGTGGTGACAACCGTACTTCCTACAGGCATCTGAACCGAAGTGTGGACCGTGGGTCCAGACTGAGGTAAAGATGTCTGAGGAGTAGGTACAGGGATAGTAGAAACCGGAGCTGTCGATACTCCAGAAGAAGGTGGGGTAGATGGAGTAGATGTTGTAGTAGTTGCAGCAGATGTTTGAGGCGTACTAGGCCCAGACTGAGAAACTACAAAAGGTGCAGAAGTTTGAACAGTAGACTGGACAGGTTGCTGGGATGGACCAGAAACCAAGGGTTGACCAGTTTGAGATGACGACTGCACATTTGGTTGCAAGACCTACTGGGATTGAGATGGATCCCACACTAAATTCGTTCCGGGGTACGGACCCATAACAGGTTGAGGATATTGAGGACCATAACCGGGTTGAGGGTAGGGTTGATAATATGATTGACCAAAAGGTGGTTGGTAACCTTGTGTTGGGTACTGACCTTGGGGTTGATAACCCTGAGGCACATACTGATACTGGGGTTGACCTTGAGGTACATATTGATATGGAGGTTGATTTTGAGGTGCATATTGATACTAAGGTTGACCCTGAGGTACATATTGATACTAAGGTTGACCTGGAGGTACATATGGAGTCTGGGGTTGACCTTGAGGAACGTACTGTCTCGTAGGTATGTACTGTCCTTGAGGTTGTCCCCCAGGTGCAAACTGAGTACCTTGAGGTTGACCCCCAGGTATATACTGGGTACCTTGGGGTTGTCCCCCAGGCACATACTGGGTACCTTGAGGTTGCCCCCCAGGCACATACTGGGTACCTTGAGGTTTCCCCCCAGGCGGAGACTGGCCACCTGACATCATGAGAATATCTTCTACACTCAATGGTTTAGTACCATTACTTCCAGTTAATAACTTATGTTCAATAGGTTGAGGAGAGGATCCCGAAAAAGTACCAGAAATGGACTGATACCCAACGGGAACAGAAGGACCGCCGTACAAAAAGGTTTCCGGAGATTGAGAAAACATGGATGACTAATTAGACATATTCAACAAAGGATAGTAATCTCTAGGTGCTGGGTGATAAAAAATACGAGGTGGTGAAAAACTTAGTCCCGGGTTTTCCAAAATATTAGTCAATGAACGATACCAAGCACTGCTCCTAGGTGGACTGTAAAATATTGATTCATGCTCCCTAAGGTCTATGATAGGTCGATCTTCTGGAATAGGGATGCTTTCTTCTTTTTCAGAAATAGCAAGTTCTTCAATAGCTATTAGTCTATAATGAAGATTTTGGGTAATTATTGTTTCTATCCTAGGTGAACTAGGACCACTAGAGGCTGGAGAAGTAAACTTTGATATTGGAGTAGCAGCAATTTCAGATTCGGGTTCAGATATTTCAGGTCTTCACCTATATCACTAGTAGATGAAACACTACCAATAACTTCTGAAACAGATACAGGCCGCGTACTATAATCTGCTATTAACGCTGAAAAATCAAGATATCCCACCACAGCAGATTCTGGTCTTTCAGGTGACTGGCTTGTACGTCCTCAGGAGTTGCCAAGTCTCCGAGCCCTCAGGCTGGCTTGTTTAAAACTCAGGAGGTTGGCCCCGAAGTCTACGGGACTTCCTTGGTAATTCAGCCACGGTTAAAGACTTTTAACTACTTCACACGCAAACAAAGTAAAATCTCAATGAAAACCACCTAAAGCCTCTAAAGAACCAAACAAATTGAATCACACGCCTAAAGAATCTAGGAGATCAATCACACACAAACAGTAACTTTCCGTACCGAAAACACTAGTTGGTGATGAAATCCAACGTCGCAGAGTTCAATACAGAAATAGCGGTTGGAACAGTTACCCCGACAACCTGCTTAATGAATAGACTGGCACAAGTTTCTCCACTAAACCGTCTCGAGTGAAGAGAACCCCCCAGAAAATCCAAGTGAGTCTAGCCGACGTCTGCTCCAGGTACAGTGGGATCTTCCCGCCACCGTCACCTTAGGAAGAATCCTATAGAATATGGTCACTATGGTTACCAACAGAAACAAATATACCTGGGGGAACAGTCTATGATCCGATACGCATGCAAGGGCAGAGTAACAAGCTCAATCCCCTTGAAGGCTCCTTGACATAAACCAAGGTTTACCAACAAGTGACCCCAGGCTCCTCGACAATGGTTAATCCGAGGTTTACTGTTTTTAATACGTGAATATCTGGCGTCGTCCCAATGAGGAAGGATTGATTCCCACACTGGTTCAGACACGATCTCGTGCTTCTCCTTTAAGAGGAGCTTTCCCAGAGCATAGATGCAACAATTGGATTTCTCTCCTACCACAAGATATAGCTACTTGTTTGATTTACTGTCTTGGAGAGTTAAGTACTCCCTACTCCAAGACACTAGCCTAAGCTATGTTGGTGTAATAGAGCCCTAGAAATAAAAATATTTACTAGATTGATTTTACTTTAAGCATTACTTTTATTGGTTTTTGATTAAGTCAAGAGGTGCGGAGATGAAACTCGTGGTGTGAAGACTCGACTTAAAATCACTAAAAAGATGCACTTAAGATGATTAAACAATCTTTTCTCTTCAATGAACTTCTAGCTAGGAAAGAGTTTGAGAATGCAAATGCATGTAAACACAAATATTTCTTAACAAACAAATCAAAAGAAGAGTTTTTGTTCCAATGCACTCAAAACAAGACAACTAGTTATTTTCACAAAAATTCCCTTTTCTTTCAAACGCTCAAATGCTACCAAAACAAACTTTTTCAAAAGAGTTTTTTGTATTTTTATAAAAACACTCAAAACTATGATTAAGCAAATCTTAAGAAAACTAAAGCAAATCTTGAGAAAACTATGAACAAAGCAAATCTTAAGATCTACAAACTATAAAAACTACTTGAAGTAAAAGCTTACAAAATATTTTTGTCTTTTCAAGGATGTTTTACTTGGTGATAAGCAAACCAAGGACTAACTTATCCAGAATCACAAATCAGTCAAAAACAAGCGATCTTTTGTTCTTTTTGTAAAAATGAAATCCAAACTTTTAACACAAGCTTTTCGAAATTTTGGAAAGAGAAAACTCAAGATGGATTCCTCAACAAGGGTTGATTTACAAATGGTCAGACTCACAAGAAGGCAATAAAAACTAGGGTCTAAGGCTTCTATGCTTCTAAGCTCTGAGCTACTACACGACCAAAATGAAAATCAAGACCGCCAACCAAAACTTCTATGAATTTCACCTAAAACCCTAACACCAATGAAATTAGACCAAGGAAATTTTCTGACAAGTCACAAGCAGGGATGGGCAGAGGATAACAACATCTAAACCAAAATAAATCTAATTGAAAGAGTAAAATTTAAGTTTTTCAAAAATTTAGCAGGGTCCGCAGGTTTAGAGTTTGCACAGGTGTGTGCACGCTCTGTGTACAAAGTAAAAGTGCGTAGAGGTACGCACTATGATACAAGCACAGATCGCGGACTTCTTCTAAAGTTATGAAAAGCCAAAACAAACCTAGATCCACTAAATCCACCCAATTCCACACACAACAAGCCAAAAACAGAAACAAAAAGGGCAAGTTTCTCAAGTCAAAGAAAAACAAGGAAAACAATCAAGTCCCCAGTGGAGTCGCCATTTTGTCACGCGGAATGAGTCGAGGTTGCGGACAAGATCGACCTTCCTAGTATCTACTGATATCTAGTGACAAGCAAGACAATCAAAAACTATCTTCCTCTAAATATGCAAGTAAAACAAAGGCAAGCAAGTGTTTTAGGCCTACCTTGGGTCCAATGCAAGTTTGTGGAAGCCTCGCTCCCTCGCTCCAAATGAGCTTCCTTGAAGTGTAAGTCTGCAAACACAAACAAGCAAACAAATTAAATAGCACCTGAAAAGCCAATATCATAAAGCATATTCATCATAATGATCAAGGAGATTATGAAACAAACCACATAAGACAATTTGTTGAGAAAAATGAATCTGATTGTATTAATTCAAATGAAAAGAAGAACTTTACAACATGTGCCTTGATGTTGTACAAGCTCCTCCGAGGGTCCGACAAGAAGTCTCCTCTACTTTGACAAGTTTCACTCACTTCCCAATGAAACCAAAAGGTATGTGATCTCTCCTCTCAAGTTTAATTAGGAAGTCCCAATTCCATCAGCATTTACCCTCAAAAATGTTTAGCTTCTAACCTCTCCAGCAACTGACCCAATGCCTTAATTTATAGTGCAATGGAGGGAAGTTACTAGGTCCTCCTTCAAAGGATAAAGCCCTCCTTCAAAGGGATAGCTCCTCCTATCAAGGGATTAGCTCCTTCTCTTTTTTGGGATGCATGAACCACCTTGGAGCGAACAATCCACGTCAAAATCCTTCTAGAAACATCTAGAATTTACCCAAAAGTGAGTTTTTAGGATAAACTTGCACCTTTTTTACTTTCACAGAGGTACGCACCCACCCCTTTACAGACAAAGCGTGCAGATACGCAGATAATATGAACAAAGGGTGCGGGTCCGCAGGTAAAAGTAGGAGAGAGTGAGGAACCAGAGTAATATTGATTTTCAATGTCTTTCTCTCATTTGCAAAGCTTGACATGAAGAGCTAAGGTCTGAGACTTGCTTAGGAGGCTAGTATAAGTGATGATAGACCCATACTGACTGCAAATAATCATGGTGACGATATTTTTGTGTAACAGCCCTCAAGGAAAGAATAAGACGGTGGCCATGACCTCCAGACACGGCCCCTCCTTATGAAAACTACAGATGGACAACGTCATGGAGGAGTACAAGGACATCTTCACCTTCCCCGTAGGGGTTCCTCTGCACTGTCAGGTCAAGCACTCCATCGATCTGACTCGAGGTGCGTCGCTAACCAATGGACCAATATATCAGTTCTCTGTTTTGTAGAATTATGAAATCAAGAGGTAGATTCAAGAGCAGCTGTAGAAATGTCACATCTGATCGAGTTCATCGCCCTGTGGGAGCCCGATCGTGTTGGTACAGAAGAAGGATGGGACTTGGAGACTCTGTATTGGATATCGGGCGCTGAACAAGATCACTGTCCAGAATAGGTACCCGATCCCAAGGATTGATGACCTTCTGGACCAACTGAAGGGGGCAAAATATTTCAGCAAGATCGATTTGAAGCTAGGATATCACTAGGTACCAATCGAACCCTCTGATGTGTGGAAGACTGCCTTCAAAGCCAAGGAGGGCCTTTTCGAATGGTTGGTTATGCCTTTCGGGTTGACAAATGCTGCTGCAACCTTCATGAGGCTAATGGATGAAATCTTACGGCCATTCACCAACTCATTTGTAGGGGTATACTTGGATAACATCCTGATCTTCAGCTAGAGTTGGGAAGAGCACCTCCACCACATTCGACAAGTTCTCCAAACAGCGCGACAACACAAGTTATGTACCAAATTGGAGAAATGCACTTTCGGCATGACCCAAGTTCAGTATCTGAGATACATTATTGATGAACGGGGGGTGCATGTGGATCCATCCAACATCCAAGTCATTTGGGATTAGCCATATCCAACCACTCTGATAGAGCTCCGCAACTTTCTGTGTCTTGCCAACTTCTACCGCAGGTTCATGTTGGGATTTTCTCATATCACTTGGCCCTTGAATCAAGTCACCAAGGGAGGAGTGAAAGCAAAATTCTTTTGGTTTGAATCTCAACAGAAGGCATTCACAGAGTTGAAACATCGCCTCTACTCGGCACTAGTGCTCGCATTACCAAACTTGCAACAACCATTTGAGGTTGAGACATATGCCTCTGACTATGCTATTGGGGCAGTCCTTACTCAACACAGTCATCTAGTGGCATAACACAGTGAGACACTTTCAGACATAGTCCAGAAGTATCCCACTTATGACAAAGAGATGTATTCCATTGTGCAGGCCTACCGACAATGGAAGCATTACATTTTTGGGAAGGAAATGGTTATCCACACAAACCACCGGCCCCTGCAGTTCATACAGACACAAGGGAAGTTGCAAAATGATCGCCATCAGAAGTGGACCACATACCTACAACAGTTCCATTTGAATCTCAAGTATAAGAAGGGCAACACCAATAATGTTGCAGATTGCCTTAGTCGACCACCAATCATAGCGTTAACCACCGTTCTCAACTCTTGTGGGCATGAGACTTCTGATTGGCCACTTCTCTACAAAAGTGGCCCATAATTCAGCCAAACATACCAGACACTCTTGGAGGGTTCAGCATGTTCCAGATTTTCACCTCCACGATGCCCTGTTATGCCACCTAGGTCACCTTTGTGTTCCTTCAAGTGAGCATGCCAAGATGATTTGGGAAGCACACTACAGTCGGGCTACTGGGCATTTCAGGATCAAGAAAATGGTGGTAATACTGCAGAAGTATTTCTATTAGCCGAATCTCTGACAAGATGTCGGGAAGTACATCAGATCCTGCACTACCTACGCCATTGCTAAACCGACCATCAAGAAGCAAGGCCTCTATACTCTATTGCCTACCCCTAATCGACCTTGGGAATCCATCTCCATGGATTACATGTCGGGCCTTCCTTCTACTAAGCATGGAAATGATTGTGTTTTTGTGGCCGCCAACAGGTTCTCGAAGATGGCCATTATGGCGGCCTGCAAGAAGAATATCACAGCAAAAGCCACTGCTAAACTCTTCTTTGAACGAGTGTGGGTACACTTTGGGATCCCACAGTCTATCATCTCATATTAGGATAGCAGGTTCCTCAGTACATTTTGGTCCAGTCTCTGGTCGATGCTGGACACCAAACTCACTAAGTCAACAGCCTTTCATCCCCAAACTGATGGCTAGGCGGAGGTTGTCAACAGGATGATCGTACACATTCTGCGCATGTACAACTCAAAGCATCCACACACATGGGATGAGAGCCTCCCCTATGTTTAGCACATCAATAACCGGGCTCTTCACAGCTCGACTGGCCACAACCTTTTTTAGGTGGCCTTGGGATTCCAGCCACTATGTCCCATTGATGTGGCCATGCCATTTGCAGCTACTCAAGCAGATTCGGCTCATGTCCAGTCAGAAACAGATAAGGAAAACTGCTTCATTAAGCACATCCAACATATCCACCAGCAATTCCATGACATTTTGGATAAATCAAATGTCAAGTACAAGCAGCAACATGATCAACATGGGGTGCCACATAAGTTTCAGGTGGGCGACAAAGTCTGGTTTCATTTGCAGAAGGAACGCCTTACCGGAGCCTATCGAAAACTCAGACCACTCCGATATGGTCCTTACACCATTACCAAGGTTGTGGGAGAAAATGCATTTGAGCTCAGCACTCCCCCATTCCTTGGCCTGCACCCAGTGTTCAATGTGGGTCGCCTTCGGCCATAGTTTCCACAATTACTAGACAAATCCGACATTGCAGAACAGCTCACACCAATAGAGTTAAATCCAAATTGCATGGAGCAAGCTACAACTGATTGGATCATGGACACACAAATCAAGCACACTCACCAGCAGAAGATCCAACTATATCGAGTTGCCAAAGCAGGCCAAATCCTTCACCAGGGCAAGTGGCTCACCAGGGACCAAGTTCAGCAGAAGTTTCCTCATCTCATGGAGGAACTCAACGCAATGGGGACCATTGCTTCCTAAG